>JAESUZ010002396.1:0-21757 GCA_017311185.1 Proteles cristata cristata
GAAAGAAAGACGCTGCTGACTTTGGGGCGTGCGGGTGTGGCAGGGAGCAGTCGAGACCCTGCAGCCCAGGTTGTCCTTCGGCGGGGGGGCCGCACTGGGGCCAAGGGCTGGCATGTTCCAGTGGACGCACGTCCAGTTATTATCAAAGCCACGTCCATCCACAGGGTGAATGTGCCCAGCCCGTTGTAAAACTTGCCACACGGTGGTCGTGGGTCTTTCTAGAGAGACTCGGGCTGGCAAAGCGCTGCTTTCACTGATGCCTCCTCCTTCTCCTGGCCGAAGGGCTGGGCCAGCGCCCTGCCTCCCCGCCACATCCAGGGAGCAAGGGCAGCCGGGGGTGGGGGTGGGGAGGTGGGCGCTTACTCCCTATTCCTCCTGCACCGTGAGTTCCCCGGGGCGCTGCTATCGCCCAGCGGGCCTCCTCCTCGCGCTCCGGGGTGGACGGCCCGTGTGCAGCGCCCAGGCCAGCTCGGGCCCGCAGCCAGGCGCTCCTTCTCAAGGTGGGAAAACACCTCACGTTCCCTGTGCCAGGTTCCCTGGGGCCCCAACTCTGGAATCAGAAAAGGTTTGCAAAGATGTCTATGGGCGCAGCGGGGGAGGTGACAGCCGTGTGCCCCCGGGGCTGACCCTGTCGGGACACTTGGCGACCTGGGAGGAAGCAAGCACATGAAACACCTTTTGAAGTCGGGCTTCCTCCGGCACCTCAGCTTCTCCTGAAGCTGCAAACCGCAGAGGCTGAGAGGCTCTGGGAACTTCCCCACCTGGAATTCAGCTTCCTCCCCTGCAGGCTGGAAAGTTCTAGCCCCTCACTCAAGTTCAGGCAAAGACCAGGGCCTGGCTGGGGAACTTGTGCCCTGAGCCCAGCACACAGCACGCTGCAGGCAGGGGCCACCGCTGTTCCCATGACCCAGTGACAAGCAGGATCCTGGTTGCGGGTGTGAGGTTAGCAGGTGGCAGAGACGCCAGCGCCCTCCGTGAATGGGCGAGCGAGGGAAGCCTTCGAGGTCGGGGTGTGGGGGTCAGGGCACCACCCAGGCGGGCGGGTGGGTGTCAACGGCACCGGGAAAGGGCGGCTCGGGGAAGTGTGCGTGGGCATTAGCTGGTCTGTAAACACCAGCAAACTCTGTACAAGTAATTGATTAGTAACTATCATGTAATTGCAGGGTAATCACATGGTTATTTTTGCTTTGCAAATTAAAGTGTTACTATGAGGTTGAACAATTATGCAGGGTAATTAGACCCCGATTCACATGCTAACTCTGGGTAAATAATCAGGTAATCCATAGGATGCGTAGTTACTGTACAAATAGGGAGTCGTTATTAGCATGTAATTATACATTAATGGAAGGTAGGTGGCCTTGCACACCGGTGTGTCCCTATGGCATCCTGTCCTGTGACTTCCTTAGCTGCCCCCTGCACAGCCAGACCCTGTGAACAACCCTGCCTGCCCAGGTGGGGGACACGGGGATCCAGCCGACGGAGACCTAGCTGACAGGGACCCAGCCGATGGGGCCAATTTCCAAGGAAAGAGGGTGTTCTCCCCCTAACACCTTGGGGACACAGCAGCACTGGCTGCCAGCTGGAGGACATGGCACATAAGGGAAGTGCCACAGCCAAGGGGAGATGACAGCCTGCCTCTACCCACCTGGCTGCGCCCAGGCTGTTCGCCTCCCTGTGGCAGTGGCCTGGTGACGACCAGCAGGCGGTTATCGCTGCGCCCAGGAGCAAGGGGGCGCCTCGCAGCAGGCAGGTGCCCACGTGCAGACCCTTCACCCACTTGCTCCCACCCTCCGGCCTTGGGCCCCACGCCCAGCTGGGGGCACTGCGCATGTCCCTGCGTGTGCCCGTCACCAGGCGCTCTGCAGGCAGTGAGTGCGCGTGTCCCCAGATTCATACGTCGGCGCCTGAATGCGGTGGTGTCAGGTGGAGGGTGCCCTCTGAGAAGAGGCCCCTGCCCTGTCCGTCCCCGCCACGCGAGGACACAGCAAAAGCAGTTGCCTGGGAGCCAGCGGGGGGCGGGGGGCACCTGGCCGGCCGCTGACCTTGGGCCTCTGGCCTCCACGCTGGGGGAAGGCACAACTGTGTCTGAGCCGCCCCTTCCTGCTGCCGTCCGCCATACTGTTGTTACGGAGCCCACGGGGACTGAGCTGGGGACATCTGCCCACAGCTGCGGTTGTGACATGTGTGACTCATCCAGCCCCCGAGGGCCCTTTCTCTCCGGACTCAGGGCTCGGGACCGGGGCCTCTCAGCTCGGGCAGCACTGACGTCGGGGCACGTGGTTCTCCTGGGCGTCTGTGCAGGTAGGATGTTCGGTGCCGCACTGCCCATACCCGCGAGATGCCCGTGCCCCCCACCCCCCCACAGCAGGCGTCGTCAGTGCCCCTGAAAGCCCTGGAGATACTGCCAAGGGTCCCCGACAAACGTTTGGGTGAGAAGCACTGAGTTCCGCTCGCTCTCGGGCTGCACCCGGCCTGCCACCTGCTTGTGTGAATACGGTTTTACCGGCAGCGCGGCCTCCCGTCCGTCACAAGGTGCCTACAGCGGCTTCATCCTGGACAGTGGGGTGGGGAGGGCTGGGGGGCTGCGGCAGAGGCCGCGTGAAGGGTTTACGGTCTGGCTCTCGGCAGGAAGCGGTTGTGGACTCTGCTCTACACTGGGGTGTTATTAGCTGAAGCCAATAGCCTTGGGGGATTGGACGCTGGATTGTGAGTGACGGGAGAGGGGGAGCTTGATAAGCTAATTCAGTTATTGCTAATATACATGGGATGCTTTAAATTCATTACCTACATTACATGCCAAGAGGGGAAGTGCTCATAAACCATCTGCGGGCTGACAGGCCACCGCGGACCACCCTGTGAGCCCCAGACAGATGCACGAAGCCCTGTCTCTCCGGTCCGGTGACCCGCACAGGTCAGGTGGGGTGCAGAGGCCGTCGGGGACCGACAGGCCCCACAGCAGCAGAGCGTGTTTTTAGTCCAAAGGCTCAGGGATTCGGAGAGACCCGCCTGTCTGGGGCTTCACTGGGCTCCGGGCACAGAGCTGGGCTGGGGCCACCGGCCACAGCTCTCAGCCCTCTGGCGTAACCCGCTGTTCCCTCTGCCCGGAAGGCCCTGCTCTCCTCTCCGGCAGCTCCTGTGTCTGCCCCTACAGTCCCAGCGGGCTCCGGAAAGCCGCTCTTCCCTCCGGGACCGGGTAGGTCCCTGTGCCTGCTCGGGGCCTGTGCTCTCTGGACATACACCTTTCTCCCTACCAGCCTGGGACCTGATGACACATGAGGACCGTGTGTGGCTGGCCTGGTGTCACCCCTCGGGCACACTTGTGAATTTGATGTGAGGACACACAAGGGGTGGCTTCGCACATGGTGGCCCCAGGAGTACCCATCCCCCAACACCCGTACAGGGGCCTGGAGTGACAGCCCGGCCCTGGCACACGTGGGGCCCACCCCAGGGGCGACGCTGGGGGCCGCGCAGCCGTCTGCAGCCCCCTGTCCGAGGGCGGGGGCTGCGCCGGGGGAAACTCACGCCCCACCAGAGAGCCCAGGTGCAGAGATGAGCCCTGAGTCGGGCGTCCAGGCGCTCGGCCCCGTGTTCTCGGGATATTGGCCAGCACGGTGAAGGGCACGTTCCAGAGCTGGACCCTGTTGTTTAGTCACAATGGAAAGGACAAGAAGAGAAGGTCAATTTTGTTCTAAGTTAGACTCACTGCTTCTTTCTGTCAGGCACGCGGGGATGGCTCCAGGGTACTGACCATCTAACAGGGGAAAAATGGTCAGGCTGCTCCGCCAGGGTGGGTAATAAAAACAGGCAGGGGTTTGTGCAAATCACACTAGCAGGTGGCAGATTCTCTCAGGGCCCAGGTGGGTTTCCTGGGGTTGGGAGGGGGTTAGGAATTCCTGGCGGCTCCAGAGCAGATGAGCAGAGCCCTGGCAGGTGGGAGCCAGCGCTGAGCAGAGAAGGGTGGGCAGAGCTTGGACACGGGGGAGCTGAACACAGGTGTTCTCCGTGCAGACAGCTCGAGCCAGGTGGGTGGATGGACAGCTGGAGACATGCGCCACAGGGCCGGAGTGTGGCAGATCTTGCATATTTTGTTGCTATTTTATTTATTTATTTATTTATTTATTTATTTATTTATTTATTTATTTTTATTTCTAGGAGAGAGAGAGACACAGCGTGAACAGGGGAGGGTCAGAGAGAGAGGGAGTCACAGACTGAAACAGGCTCCAGGCTCTGAGCTGGCAGTCAGCACAGAGCCCGACGCAGGGCTTGAACCCACGAACTGAGAGATCACGACCCAAGCGAAAGTCGGACGCTTAACCGACTAAGCCTCCCAGGTGCCCCTTTTTTGTTGCTATTTTAAAATCATCTTCCTAGATGACATTCCTGAGGACACAGCCCAGGATGCTTCCTGCATCAGGGTCTGGATGGTCCTAAATTGTCCCCCTGGGTCCCGGCGCTTCCCAGCGCCGCAGGCTCAGGAGGAAGGAGCAGCAGCTTGACCGGGGGTCAACGACTGGCTGAGCCGTGGTCCAGGGCCTCCCCTCCCTTGTCGGGCTAAAGGGCCGGTGAGCAGGTGGAGGAGGCTGGGGAGAAGTCGGCGCCCTCATCCTGGGCGGGAGGGCTGTAAGCGGGGCGGCCACGTTGGAACGTGTAGGAGGCATCAACAGGTTCATCACGGAGACACCCCCGGGCTGAGCAATTCCGCTCCTGGGTACACACCTCAAAGCATTGAAAGAGGCTCGTATGAACCAAACTGAGTTTGCCCCAAATTCACAGAGGAGGGCTTAACCCCCAGGACCTCAGAGTGGAGATAGGGCCTTCACAGAAGTGACGAAAATGTGGTGATTAAGGTGGCCCTAAACAGTATGGCTTGTATCCCAGTAAGAGATGGGGATCCAGACACGCACGGGGGGAATCAGGTGAGGACCTGGGAGATGTCGCGTCTACATGCCCAGGAGGGAGGTGGTGGCCAGCCGCCCGCGCACGCCGGACGCTGGAGCTGCAGCCCCGAGAGTGCACGCGGGGCTCAGGGGGGCGTCTGCACCCGCGCTGGTGGCAGCACTGTCCACGAGCGCCCAGCCCTGGAGACTCCCCGGGCCCCCGACAGACGAGCGGATGAGCAAACTGGGTCAGTCCAGCTGCAGTACAGTCGGTCTCGGAGAGGAGGAGGCTCCGGCACCTGCTACTGCGAGGACCGGCCTGGAGGAGGCGGGAGAAGGGCCAGGGCAGGGCGGCTGCGGTTGGTGGAGGCCTCGGAGCCTTCGGAGCCTTCGGATCTCACACGCAGACTGAAAGAAGGCGGCGGCCGAGGGGCTCGCTGGCAGGGGCGCTGGGGCTGCACCCCAGGGTCCTAGAAACACCTGGAAGTGGAGGTGCTGGCCGCATGGTTTCGTGAAAGTGCTAAACACCACTGAACCGTGCACTTCAAAGCAGTTCATTTTATGTTATGGGAGCTTCAGCTCAGTTCATCGCTGTTCAAAGTGGCTGAGGTTTTATTTTTATTATTTTTTAATACTTTAAGAATATATTAAAAGTTTTTTTAAACATTTATTTTAGAGAGAGAGACAGACAGAGTGTGAATAGGGGAGGGGCAGAGAGAGAGGGAGACACAGAATCCCAAGCAGCTCCAGGCTCTGAGCTGTCAGCACGGAGCCCGACGCGGGGCTCGAACCTGCAAACTGCGAGATCATGACCTGAGCCGAAGTCGGATGCGTTATTAACTGAGTGAACCACCCAGGTGCCCCAAAGTGGTCAGCACCACCTCTCAGAAGCTTTTTGAGACGCCCAGCCACCTCCATCCAGTGCCGGTGGAGTTGCCCAGAGCACGAGGGGACCGCCAGGCAGAGCGTGTCCCTGTCTCCCGGTCTCAGCCCCCACCACGGGCACTTCCTCCCCAGCCAGCCTCACTGACATTCCTCAGCTGTCCCCACTGGCCTGCCTTTCTCTGTATTTTATGTTGCAATACATGTCTGAGAGCCGGGTACGCTTCCTCCGGGGAGGGGAGCCGAGTAGCCCCAGGGCGCACCCCAGCAGGCGAGGCAGCTCGGTGGGGCCCCAGCGCCCAGCTGCCGGGAGGCCCGCGTGGCTGCCCCGCAGACCGGCTCTCACATGGGGTGCTGTTTGGTTACTGTGTGCTCTGTGCTCCGGGCCCATTTGGCATCTTTCCTGGTCCGTGGCGGCGTTTGCCGGGGCCCCCAGACCTGTGCCTGTGCAGGCTGCATGGAAACTCCCAAAGTCCCGTCCACTGGCGCCTGTGAACGGGAACCTGTTTGGTTTTACCTTTGCAGAGATCACTAAGGGTCCCGAGATGAGGCCACTCTGGATCTGGGGGGTCTAGGTCCTGTGACAGGTGTTCTGGTAAGAGAAAAACACGGACCTGAGACAGAGGGAAGGCTGAGTGAGGTGGAGACAAAGATAGAGACACAGAGACAGAGACACAGAAAGAGATGCAGAGAGACGGAGAGGCAGAGCACTGTCCGTTTCCAAGGGCATCCTCACAGGGAGGCTGGTGGGAGGCTGCTGAGGTCACTTCCCGCTCTGGTCGCCTCCTGAGTTACCCCATTCTGGGCTTTGTGATCGCAGCGTCAACAGTGGTCAGAGATCGGGTTCCCCACCGTCCACCTGCGGAGGGCCTTGTGGCTGCAGCGGTGGCTTCTGGAACCCGGCGGGCCAGGCCCTGGAGACACAGCACCGGCCACACGGCCAGGCGCTCCTTAGCTCTCCAGCTCTGAGCGCCCCAGACCCCCATCTGCCCTGCCCTCCACTGTCCCAGCGAGCCGGTGGCTGGGGGCACCCCAGGATCCTGCCCCTGACGTCCCGCCCACAGCACAAGAGGTTTGGAAACAACCTTTGGGCTGAAGGGGAGGTACTTATGGGAAAGCAAACAGGGTTTCCCTGGAAGACGAGCTGAGGTGCCAGCCGGGCTGGAGAAAGGCAGGGACCCAGCTCCCACAGTGGCCACTGGCTGGGGGCGCCGTGCGGGCCCCGGCAACGAGGACACGTGGAAAGGATGAGGAAAGAAAAAACGAAATTCAACATGCACTTTAAAGTACATGAAAACATAAAAAGGAGATCTGTTAATTGTCTAACATTTTGTTAATTCAATCAGGTGTGCAATTTAAAAATAGCTTTGCCTTTTACCGAAAAGGAAATTAATTAGAATTTCTTACTGAATTCAGCACAGGGGAGAAAATCTGGGGTCGCGTGGTTCCCTGAGAAAGGCTCCCGACATGACACAAGGCCACCCGGGTCCCCAGGATGGTTTAGGAAGGTCGGCCGGGCGCTGGCGTGGAAGCCATGCAGGGGACAGCGTGACAAGGCGTTAGATGGTCCGGGTGGCTCTGAGGTAAGCGTGAAGGGCGCTCGCTCAGAAAGCTCTGTGGGTTAGTGGAAGGGGATCCCGGCACGTCCGTTCGAGGGCATTGGGCTGTCCTTGCAGTGTGGACATGCCGGGCGAGTCCGTGCTGCCGCCATCCGTGTGCCCTGGGGGTCGTGGGGAGACAGCCGGAGCTGACTGGCGTTCACGGCGGCACAGTTTACAAGAGCCCAACATGGAAACAGCCCACACGTCCAGCGGCGGCTGACGGACAGACAAGACGGGCCCATTCTCTGGGGGACACGGCTCAGCCCTGGAAAGGCGCGGAGTGTGACTCGCACTGCCCCGTGAGTGGGCCCTGAAAACACGGTGCTCAGTGAGAGAGACACACACGGTCTGATTCCACTGCTGGAAGTGTCCGCAAGGCCACACAGACAGAGAGCAGATTGGTGGCTGCCGGGGGCTGAGGGGGGGGGCGGGGGTGACAGCTAGGGGCCTAGGATTTCCTTTGGGGGATGAAAATGGTGTAAACTTGGCCTTGGTGATGGTTGCACAGCTCTGTGAATGAATGGAAACCACTGAATCATACACTTCATTTTTTAATTTTATTAAACATTTTTTTAAACATTTATTCACTTTTGAGAGAGAGACGGAGACAGAGCACGGACAGGGGAGGGGCAGAGAGAAGAGAGGGAGATACGGAATCTGAAGCAGCTCCAGGCTCCCAGCTGTCAGCACAGAGCCCGACCCAGGCTCAAACTCACAGACCCTGAGATCATGACCTGAGGTGAAGTCAGACGCTTAACCAGCTGAGCCCCCCAAGCGTCCCTGAATCATACTCTTTAAACAGACCAGCTCTATGGTATGTGAGCCGTACCTCAATAAAGCTGTTAAAGAGAAAGAAGTCAATGAGCTATTTAAAAACAACCAAAAAGCTACAGACTCAACTGTGGGGCCACCCAGGGGCTGGGGGTGGATAAAGCTCCTTCTGCCAGGTGGGGAGGACACATGCTGGACACGCGAGGGGCTGGTGGCAGCTCCGTGGGGCTTGCAAATGGCCCCCGCGCAGCTCATTCCCCTCGCGGCCTGGAGGGCTTCTGCTCTTACTGCCGGTTGGGCTCAGATAGCACCCATCCCTCAGGCCAAGGGGACCCTGCCCCCTCCCCTCTCCCCAAGGGGACCCTGCCCCCTCCCCTCTCCTCAAGAAGAGGTCTGGTCCCTCCCCTCTCCCTGAGGACACTCATGGCCTCTCCCCTTTTCCCCAGGGGACACCTGACCTTTCCCCTCTCCTCAAGTGGATTCCTGGCCCCCCTTCTCCCCAAGGGGACGTCTGGCCCACTTCCCTCTCCCCAAAAGGATGCCTGCCCCTTCCCCCCCCACCGGAGGACGCCTGGCCCTGGAGGAGGCTGGTCAGCACCCTTCTCCGCACTAAGCTGACCGTTTCCAGGCAGCTTCCTCAGTGTTTGGGGCAGACACCCAACCCTAACCCTCCCATGAGACTGTGGTCTCGAATCTCATTCTCTTTCCGGCTCAGACGGCAGAGGAGTCGGAGGCTGGACAGACGGGTGGATGATGCCTCTGTGCACACAGTGGACCCCACGATGGACAGAGGCATCGCTGAAGGGACCTGCACACAGAGAAACGGACGGAATAGCTGCCACGGTGCCCTCCCTAGGCTGCTGGACTCCAGCCCACCTCAGGCTGCAGTGACTGTTTGGTGAGGCCAAGGACCCCTACCCGTCCCCACCCTGCCCCCACCCCACCATAGGTAAGGCAGTCAGAGGGAGGGGGGTAGGATCCGAGAAGGTCAGCAGAGGTGAGGGGCCCTTCGTGGTTGTCTAAGTGGGGAGAAGCTCCCCTTCTTTCTGACCCAGGGACCACCCCAGACGCCCACGTCTACTCCAGAGGTCCGCACGCACACCTGCCCAAAGCCAAACTCTGAGGCTCGCTGGCCACAGGGAGGAAGGGAGGAGTGGTCAGGGAGGCCTAGCCTGCGCAGGGAGAGGGGCCCTGAGACTTTAGAGGCTTTTCATCAACAGGGCGGGGTGCCCACCCTCCTGCCTGCTCTCAGGGGTCCCGGACTCAGACTCTGAAAGCGTGTTTGTTCCACGCAGCGTACCGCACATGATTAGATTTTAATTTCAATACACTTTGTTAAAAATAGATTGGCTCTCACCAAGGGCAGGGCCGCAGGAAGGGGCTTTAAACGGCTCATCTTTGGAATATTAATAGCATGGAAAATGTTATTAGAATAATTTTTCATCATGAATAATAAATTAATAGAATAATTTTCTAGTCCATGTGACACCTGCTAAGAGTGGGTTTTGTTTTAACAGTGGGGAAGGGGCTTGTGGCGTGGGCAGAGAGCAGAGGTGCCCGGGGCTGAGCACGGGGCAGGCGTTAACCGGAGAAGGGGCCTGCAGGGATGAGGGACTCCCTCACACATCCTGGGTGGTGAATCCTGGGGAGCATTTTAGGATGAACAGAGGAAGCCTGGATTCCAGACCAGCTCTCACCAGCTCCTTATTTCTCTAAGAAAAGCAGAAAAGTGTTTTGTGTCCCAGTAAGACATGTAGGTGTGGGGCTGGCCCCGCAGGTGGAGGGACCATCTGCACACGGAGTGTCCAGCAGGTTCTTAGTAGCCTCCCAGCCAGTGCTGAGGCCTGAGCAAGAACAGCGGGCCCCGGGGGAGGTGTGGGTGTGTGGACCCTCAGGAACTGGTCAGAGAGGTCAGCCTGAAGACAGGGCCCTCTGCCCCGTAGCTTCCTTGGGGGTCATCCTGGATACTCTCAGGGAGGGCTCGGGCCTGTAGGTCCGTGGGGCAGGCTCTCGGGGGAACAGGGCGCTGCATCCGCCGAATGGGCAGGAAATAGGGTGTGGCCCCCACAGGGGTGCCAGTGGAAGGCTGTGTTATAACACCTTGTCCACTGTTTCTGTGGCTGTCCCCCCAGACTGGACCAGCGGAGGTGTCTCAGGCTGGGGGTAGACAGTTTCTGCGGCACACACACGCAGACTCGGTGTGAGTGTGTGTTGGTGTGTGTGTGTTGATGTATGTGTGCACATGGGTGCCCGAGTGACAGCTGCCACTGCTCAGCCCTCAGCCCTCAGTCAGGACTGCAGACGAGGGAGAGGGGTCCACAGAGCATCCGTGTGCAAGCCCAGAATTCCACGCGCATCTGTGAGCCACATAATCGCTGTGCAAGGACGCGCCTGCGCCGGGCCCATGGCTTTATTCTCTCTCTCCCTTTTCTATAGTGTCTTACGCTGCAACTGACAATTAATGTTCGAGAGAACATGAAATGGAGGAGAAATTACAGCAATTTATCAACTGAAATTATAGGTGTAGACACATGTCAGCAGTGGAAACAGTTTCTATCAAAATTAAAGTATTTAGAGATTTTCCTCAAATTTCAAATTATGCAAATCCCATTTTCCGGGATGCTGCAGCACCTCGGCTTTAACTGCAGGGTTACCAGCAGCATGACACAGCGCGGTCGTGATTCAGGGCCTCTCCTGCCCTGGCCACTCCCACAGCTGCCTGGCTCCCGGGTGTCAGAGCTCAGGTCTGGGAACCGGGCAGGCCCGTCCCAGGTGGGGACACTCGCTGGGCAGGGACGAGCAGAAGCAGATGTTCACGAAGGTCACACCGATCTCAGACCCAAGGTAACCATGAGGCTGTGTACACCAGGCATGGCTTTGGGCAGAGCAGACCGTGAGCTGGGAGCCAGGTCCCCGAGGGCGGGCCTTCCCCAGCTCAACGTGCCCGAGGGGCCCAGGAGCCCATGTTCCGGGGCAGAGTCTAATAAGCTCCAGTTGTCACAGGAGCTCCGAGGAAGGGGGCGCCAGCCCGGGCCTTTCCCTGCTGAGGACCCACATGAGGCCGGCTGCCGCCCTTGGAGGGGAGGCCAGGGCTGACCTGGGCCCTGAGTCCTCCTGTCAGGAGGCTCCTGCCAGAGGCAGGCACCGCAGTTTGGCTTCTGGCCATTAACTCTGAAAGGTGGACATGGCCCAGAGCTCCGTCCCCATGCCATGGGCACTGTCACTTAATTTCAAAGTAATTGATGTCGAATAGGGTACCTAGGCCCCCTGTGAAATGCCTAATGAATTCACCGTGATTAATGGTGTTCTAAGCCCAGGATGGTGGCTGATCTGAGCTGTTGCTCTTGAGGAAGGTTAAGCAGCCGGGAAGCCAGGGAAGTGGGCACAACCAGGTGGGGGCGGAGAGCGGAGTCTGGGCTGGACACCAGCCCCAGCCTTCCAGCCGCCGACCCGCAGGCCACGCAAGCAAGCCGCGTCCCTACTGCTGCCAAGCAGGGAGCTGGGGAGCAGATTCCAGTCAGTCGGAGAGACAGTGGGAGGGGCTGGATGGCCCCCCAGCCCAAGGGCTTTGCGGGTGGGTCTGGGGGCCTGGGCCCGGGAGGGGAGGCACGACCCTGCCCCCACTACTGCCCCCAAACCCTCTAAAATAGATGATTCTAAGCTCTAGGGCGAGCAGAGCGGGGAACCTGGAGAAAGATGCTGGCCTGGGTTCCTGTGCGCTTGCTGGCTCCATCTGGTCAGAGACCTTCGACCTCAGAATACACCAAGGCTGTGGACGGTGGACCTGGGACCCCATCACCACTCCGTGGAAGGTCCCTGTGGCCTTGGCTGCTCAGGTGCGCTTCCTCACTCACATGTGCCTACTTCCAGGACGGCGAGCGGGACACCCTCGGAAGACGCTGGTGTGGCTCATTCTAAGAAAGCTCCCCCTGTGAAGATCCAAATTGCTCACCATTCCCACGTCCCCACTGGAGGGCTCTGCTCTCAGGGCCTCCCTCCCTCCAGCTTTCTGGAAGGTGTGCTGCAGAAGTGGGGCTGTCTGCACTCTAGACTGTTGAGGGCCCGGGGCCCCAGAGCGCCCAGGGCTGCCCTCTCTTTGCTGTCGGCTTTCCTGTCTACTCTGTAGGGTGACGAGGTTTGATTCATGCCTCCAAAGAGGCCTCTCAGAGAGGGGGTGGCCACAGGGAGCCAGGGCTCTGAGTGTGGCCACTGACCCCTTGTCCAGCACTTCCCTGCTCTGGGCACATCGGAGGGCTACCTGGTGGTGGAGTACCACTTTCTCAGCGAGAGGACGGGGGCCCTCATCTCCCTGGGATCCCACTCTCCTCTTCGCTAGAGCCCACCTCTCCACGGGGGTGGACACTGATGCTTGATGGGATCTGTGCCGTGGGGGGGGGAGTGAGGCTCCCCATGAAGCCCCCTTTCCCAAGCACCGCCCCCTGGCATCCCACCCTGGAGAACTCTGTTGAGGGAAGCAGTGGGGCCGGGCGCCCTGGCCTTGCCCGGGCTGGGCGGGATGCTGGCCGTCCGTGCTCACTGAGAAGCAGGGTGCTGTCGACTCTGTCCGAGCTCTTTACCAAGATGGAGAAACCCCCTCTGTCCCTGCTGTGCTGAGAGTTTTTCTCAGGAATGCATGTGGGATTCAAGTACTTTTTCTTCATCTGTTGATATTATCATACGATTTTTTCCCTTTGGACAGTTACATGGTGGATTCTATTGATCGATCTTCAAATGTTAAAACAGCTTCGCACGTCTGGAATAAATCACACTTGGTCACAGTGTATAATTCTCTTTATGCATTGCTGGAGCCAATTTAGTAATATTTTCTTGATGATTTTTGTATCTAAGTTATTGAGAGCTATTGGTTTATAATTTTCTTTGTTTATTTGTTAGGTATTGTCTTTGTCTGGTTTTAGTATCAGAGTGACATTGGCTCATAAAATGTGAAATGTTTCTTCCTCTTCTGTTTTTTTGAAAGAGATTGTGGTAAATTGGTGTTCATTCTCTTTAAGTTTTTGGTAGAATTTTCCAGTGAAAATTCTGGGGAGTTTTTAAAAAATATATACACATTTTTTTCTTTAGAGAGAGCAGGGGACGGGCATAGGGAGAGGGAGAGAGAATCTTAAGCTGGCTCCATGCTCGTCAAGGAGACTGACACAGGACTCGATCTCCCGAACTGTGAGATCATGATCTGAGCTGAAATCAAGAGTTGGATACTCAGCCAATGAGCCACCTAGACACCCCATTGTTGTTGTTGTTTTAAGTGGTTTTTAAATTACCAATTAGTCTTTGATGGCTGTGGGACTATCCCTGCTCTCTCTTTCATCTTGGTTGAGTTTGAGTAAGATGGAAGTCTGACCCATCCCTTTTAAGTCATCAAATTCATGAGCATAGAGTTCCGTAGTTTTCCCTTACGCCTGTGACATCCATGTTTCATTCCTGATCTTGGTGCTTTGGGTCCTCTTTCCTTTTGTCTTTATCAGGTTTTTTTTTAGAGATTTGTCAGGTTTATTGATTTTCTTTTTTGAGGAACCAGCTTTTTGTTGACCTTCTGCATTGTTTTCCTGTTTTCAGTGTCCTTGGTTTCTGCTCTCAGCTTTATTATTTCCTTTATTTTCCTTGCTTTGGGCTTATTTTCCTCCTCTTTTTCTAGTTTCTTGAGGTACGGATTTTAATTGAATTGTCTTTTTGTTGTTGAATTATAAGAGCTCTTTATATATTTGGACACAAGTCCTTTATCAGACATGAGATTTACAAATGATTTCTTCCATTCTGTTGGCCACCTTTTCCCTTTGTTGATAATGTTCTTCCATGCACAAAAGGTTTTAGTTTTGATGAGTGCCTATTTAATTTTTTCTCTTGTTGCTTATGCTTTTAATATCTAATCTAAGAATCCATTGCCAAATCCAAGGTTATGAAAATTTACCTTTTATTCTAAGAGTTTTATTCTAAGAGTTTTACAATTTTAACTCTTACATTGAGGTCTTTGATCCATTTTGAGTTGATTTTGCATATGGCATGAAGTACATAGTAGTCCAACCTCAGGCTTTTGCATGTGGACATCCAATTGTCCCATCACCATTTGTTGAAAAGACTGTTCTTCTCTACTGAGTAGTCTTGCGCCCTTGCTGAAAATCCGTTGGCCATAGATGCATGGGCTTATCTCTGGACTCTGAATTTTATGTTGCAGGGTCTAGGACTGTGGTTTTCCATTGATGTTTGGCCACAGTGGGGCAAGTATTGCAAAAAAAGGTGTTTTGTTGTTAGATACATCCTTTTGCGGGTCCTATGGGTCGGGGAACAGGCTTTTCTTAGAGTTTATTTTTTTTAAGTTTATTTTTGAGAAAGACAGAGAGACAGAGCATGTGCAGTGGAGGGGTAGAGAGAGAGGGAGACACAGAATCAAAAGCAGGCTCCAGGCTCTGAGCTGTCAGCACAGAGCCCGACGTGGGGCTTGAACCCTTAAACCATGAGATCATGACCTGAGCTGAAGTCAGATGCTCAACTGACTGAGCCCCCCAGGGGCCCCTCTTCTTAGAGCTTTTTAATTCATGTCTGTTGGCAGTTCTGGGTTGGGGGCTTCTGAAATGTTCTCTCTACAATGTACGGTAGGTAATAAGGAAACCCAGGGACCATACTTCCATGTCCTTCCTTGGTCCCAAGGTCTCTAGGCAGCGGCTTCATTCCGTCTTTCAGAGTCTTCCTACACTTGTTGGTTGCATTGTATCCAGGGCTTTCTAGTTGCAGGGGAAGAGCAGGGCAAATCCATCATGACAAAACTGGAGGTCATCCATCTACCCATTTCTAAGTGGCTCTTGGGTTTTGATTGGGAATGTTGGGGACTTACAGGCAAATCTGTGGAGTATTGACACCTTGATGCTGTTGAATTTTATACACGACATATGTCATGTTGTATCTATACACACAACAAGTCCCTCCATTTAACCAGGTCCTCTTTAGTGGCCTTCACGAAGATCATGCAGGTGTCCTTGAAGGCTGATTCTTCATAGCTTTTATCACTGTTGCACGTGGAATTTCTTTACTGTTTTATGTCCTGCTTGGTATTATTTTATTGGTTTTGGTACCCAAACCTACACATAGCAAATGCTGAATGCTCAGATCGGTTCTCATTGCTCATCTGCATATTTCCATGAGCTTCTGTGCGGTTGTATTTTATGCAAATAAGAGCCATTTGTTTTTTTCTCAATCCCTAGTTACCATTTTATTGTCCTTGTTACACTGGCTGTGACAGAGGAGGTGTGATCGCAGGTGGCTTTGACTTTGTGTGATTAACTTGTGATGTTTGCTCTGCCTTCCCCCCACCGTGTCCTAGGGTGTGGACTGTATTTTCTCGCCTCTTTTGAGATGATCACGTGGTTCTTCTCTCTGTTGTTATGTGGTTGACAACAGAGATTAAACCAGCTCTGCATTCCTACCCATGATGTATTGATTTTTACACACGGATGGATTTAATTTGCTAGCATTTTCTTTTGCTTCTTGTCCTGCTTTAACATCAAAATTACACCAGCTATGAACTTACTGGGGCAGCTTCCCTATTTCACTATGAAATATTTTAAAGATGGTTTTTTCCTATTCCTATACTCTTTGGTAAAACTTGTCTATAAAACTTATGTCTAGAGGTGCGGGCAGCAGGAGGTCATAGGAAGAGGGGAAGCTCAGTTACTGATTCAATTTCTTTTTTCTTTTTTCATTTTTATCAAAGTCTGTATATAGAGGGCAAATATCTAGCCAGATATACATGGGAACTATTAGCAGTAATCAACAATGATTATCTCTGGGAGTGAGATTATGGAAGTTTTAAAATTTCTATATTATATTACCTTTTTTAACTAATTAATTTATCTGTTTTTTAAATTTACATCCAAGTTAGTTAGCATCGAGTGCAATAATGATTTCAGGAGTAGATTCCAGTCATTCATCCCGTATGTATAACGCCCAGTGCTCATCCCAGCAAGTTTCCTCCTTAATGCCCCTTGCCCATTTAGCCCATCCCCCACCCCACACCCGTCCAGCAACCCTCAGTTTGTTCTGTTGTTTAAGACTCTCTTATGTTTTGTCCCCCTGCTTATTTTTTATATTCTCTTTGCTTCCCTTCCCTTATGTTCATCTGTTTTGTATCTTAAATTCCACACGTGAGTGAAGACATATGGTATTTGTCTTTCTCTGACTGGCTAATTTCACTTAGCATAATACCCTCCAGTTCCATCCACATAGTTGCAAATGGTAAGATTTCATTCTTTTTGTTTGCCGAGTAATACTCCATTGTATATATACACATCTTCTTTATCCATTCATCTGTCAATGGACATTTGGGCTCTTTCCCTACTTTGGCTACTGATGATAGCAATGCTATCAACATTGGGGTGCATGTGCCCCTTGGACACAGCACACCTGTATCCCTTGGATAAATACCTAGTAGTGCACTTGCTGGGCCGTAGGGTAGTTTTATTTTTAACCATTTGAGGAACCTCCATACTGTTTTCCAGAGTGGCTGCACCGGTTTGCGTTCCCACCAGCAGTGCAAGAGATTTCCTCTTTCTCCACATCCTCACCAACATCTGTTATTGTCTGAGTTGTTAATGTCAGCCATTCTGACAGGTGTGAGGTAGGGTCTCCTTGTGGTTTTGATTTGTATTTCTGTGATGTTGAGAGATGTTGAGCATCTTTTCATGTGTCTGTCAGCCATCTGGATGTCTTCTTTGGAGAAGTCTCTATTTGTGTCTTTTGCCCATTTCTTCACTGGATTTGTTTTTTTGGGTGTTGAGTTTGATAAGTTCCTTATAGATTTTGGATAGTAACCTTTTATCTGAGATGTCGTTTGCAAATATCTTCTCCTATTCTGTTGGTTGCCTTTTAGTTTTGCTGATGGTTTCCTTCACTGTGCAGAAGGTTCTGATCTTGATGAATTCCCAATAGTTCATTTTCACTTTTGTTTCCCTTGCCTCTGGAGATGTGTTGAGTAAGAAGTTGCTGCGGCTGAGGTCAAAGAGGTTTTTGCTTGTTATCTCCTTGAGGTTTTTAATGGCTTCCTGTCTTATGTTTAGGGATTTCATCTATTTGAGTTTATTTTTGTGTCTGGTGTCAGAAAGTGGTCCAGGTTCATTCTTCTGCATGTCGCTGTCCAATTTTCCCAGCACCATTTGCTGAAGAGACGGTCTTAATTCCATTGGATATTCTTTCCTGCTTTGTCAAAGATGAGTTGATCATATGCTTGTGGGTCCATTTCTGGGCTCTCTGTTCTGTTCCGTTGATCTGAATGTCTGTTTTTGTGCCCGTACCGTACTGTACTGATGATGACAGCTTTGTAGTACGGCTTGAAGTCCAGAACTGTGATGTCTCCAGCTTTGGTTTTCTTTTTCAGCATTGCTTTGGCTGTTCTGGGTCTTTTTTGGTTCCATACTGATTTAATTTCTTGAATGGTAACCGGTTTGTTTGTTTCTTTTGTATATTTTAGTCAACTTTGCCATAGTTTTTCTGTCAGCTGTTTCATCAACATTGCCATGTTTGTGGGCATAAAAGTGCCCAGTGTGATTTATGGTTTAAAATTTTTCTTTTTATTTCTTCTTTCTTTTTTTTTTTTACTTTGAGAGAGAGAGAGAGAGAGAGAGAGAGAGAGAGAGAGAGAGAGAGCACCCACACCAGCATGGGAGCGGCAGAGGGAGAGAGAAAAAATCTCAAACAGGTTCCATGCTCAGGTTGGAGTTTCCAAACGCACACTACCATAATTTTTCCATCCAGTTGTAAAAACCTCTCTCTCTCCTCCCGTTTTTTCTGTCTCCTCAATTTCTTTGGAGAAACCAGTTCTGGGATTTGCTGGTGCCTTTTTGCTTTGAGCACCATTAATCTTGCTCATTTTCTTCCTTCTACCTTCTGTGGGTATGCTCCCAGGTTCTACGTTTGGCTTCTCAAGCTCAACACTCAACTCATTTGTTTCTAGTCCTTTATGTCTTTTGGAGAAATTAATTTAAGGCTCAGAATGTATCTGGTGGCTAGCTTGGCCTCACCTGTAAGCCAGAATTATGGGAGAGTCCATTTTAAGAGGCCCAATGCTTTAATTGTCTGCTATGATTTTTTTTCCCCTAAACTCATGTGATTCAGAAGCGTGTTACTAAATTCCTGAGCATCTTTACTGCTGATTTCTAATGTAATCACTGGTCTACTCCCTTAGGGAAGGACTTTGAAAGGCAAGGTGTAGCCCACGCTCTGGGCACCTGGGCTTTTCAAGGACCCACCATGCTCGCAGGAATTCATGATTGAGTATCTTCGAGATGAGCCTAGGGTTGCTTACTGCCCAGTGAGCCAACAACCAACAGCCCTGATTACATTTTAAAACAATGCTTGTCGTTTTCACATCTGTGTAATACAAGAGGCCAGGCCAATGAAGCCCCTGGGGCTGTGAGAGTACTGACTTAAGGCGTCGGATGCACATAAGCGGCTCCAGAGTGCCTGGAAACAGCTGGCTCCCCACTCCTTTCCCTGTTTACCACACGGTCTGAACAGCAGCCGCTTCGTGGAGAGAGGACACGCAGACAGACTCCCCGGGCTGCTGCCCAAATGACCACGCACTTAGGATTAGAGGGAATGGTGTTAAGATTTCACTGTAATGGAAGTGACCCTGGGGACCAAGTGGACCCTGCATGTCTGTGGTGGCCACACCAACCCCATCTTGCAGAGATGAGCACATTGAAAAGCAACTGGATCTGGCATTTTGAAGCTCATCACCTTGGGACCTGGACTCAGACACCAGATGAAGGAGGCGGATTCGGACATTTTTGTGTTAAAGACCGCCTGGCACCATGGTGGGCCAGGCAGCGGCCCTCCCAAGGCTGCCCTCACAGCCCCACAGGCAGGGGTGGAGGAGACGGGCTCCCTCCAGCTGGTGCACCCTGGACTCCCATCTGCCACAAACTCACTGCCTAACTGGAGCCTCCCTCGGGCCATGCTTCTCAGCGTTGAGGGGTCACAATGTCAGGCTACAGACCCTCATCAGGGTCTGTAGGGCAGGCCTGAGTGGACCCACACATAACACATGACTCATAATTGCACCTCTATTCAGCAGCTACTGAAAAGGCCTGCAGATAGAAAAGTGTTTTACAAATTTCAGAGCAATGAGCTACAGAAGAGTATTGTGGGCCAAGCTTTCAACTCGAAGGAGGCTGAAGTTCTAGAAGGAATCGTTTTGGGCTCAGCCACATGTGGGGAGCCAGGTCCCATTTCAGCATCCCTGAGGCTTGTCCTTGATCTCTGGATTTCACGTCATGCCCTGGCCCTCTGCCAGTGTGGGGCGGAGACCAGCCCTAACAGCCCCTCTGCTCCGTAGGTCTCAGGTCCTGTGCCAGCTCTGCTGGTGGGGGTCCAGGCCTGGTGGGGGCGTAGACTGGGGGGGGGGGACGGGGCCAGAGGACATGCAGACCAGGCTCAGGGAAGCCTGCAGGTCCTTTGGAACTCAGAAAGGGACAGGAAAGACTGTAAGGGGTTCTCGATGCAAGAAGCGTGCACAGGTGAGTAAGCAGGGGACAGGGCCAGAGGAGATAAGCCAGAGGGCTGTCCTGGGGCCGCAGGAGGGCCGGGGGGGCTTTTGTAGCCAGGGGTGACAGCTGCCACACCCCCCGAGCTCACCATCACTCCCATGCACACCGCAGACTGGCTCAGCTGCCCCCAGCATCCCGGGAGGCGGCCTGGTGACCTAGTCTCCCCGTGGAAGGATGGAAGGACCGAGGCTGGAGGTCAGATGAGGCGTCCAAGCCAGACGGCTGCACAGAGCTCGAGCCCCGTCTCTGGCTCCAGCTCCTGCTTTGCTCTGTCCTGGCGCCTGGGGGCCCTGATGGTCAGGAAGAGCCCTGGCTTTCAGAGGCAGCCCTTCCCCAGGGGAACCGTGCTCAAGAGGGAGCCCCCCAGCCAGGTGGTCCAGCATCAACTGGGGGAGAAACGGAAGCAGAAACATCCCTTCCAGCTCCTCTCTGCAGATGGGCCAGGAATTTACCAGAGTTTCCATCAGCCTGGGGGATTTGTGGGGGCCTCACACGCTGTCAGAATAATTGCCCCAAATTTCTGCTTCCCTTTATAAGAAAATGGGCTGTGCCATTCTGGCCCCTCAACCCCGCCCCACATTTTCGTTGCGTTGTTTTACCCAATTAAATGCCCTTGACCTCAGCACACATGCATCCATCTTCAAAGACCCTTTAAAAAGTACTTACCTGTGGGTTACCCGGGTGGCTCAGTCGGTTAAGCGTCTGACTTTGTGCTGACAGCTCAGAGCCTGGAGCCTGCTTTGGATTCTGTGTCTCCCTCTCTCTCTGACCCTCCCCTGCTCACGCTGTCTCTCTCTCTCTCTTTACTTACCTGTGAAGGAAGGAGGCAAACCATAAGAGACTCTTAAATACAGAGAACAAACTGAGGGTTGATGGGGGGGTGTAGGAGAGAGGGAAGTGGGTGATGGGCTCTGAGGAGGGCACTTGTTGGGATGAGCACTGGGTGTTGTATGCAAGAGACGAATCATGGGAATCTACCCCCAAACCAAGAGCACACTGTATACACTGTATGTTAGCCACCTTGACAATAAATTATATTAAATAAATAAATAAATAAATAAATAAAATGAGAATAGTAATAGTGCCTATACTGCAAATAAAATTGTACTTACCTGTGAGTGTAAAACTGCTGTAAAAAATAGTCTTATTTTAAAAGTAGTCTTGGGGCGCCTGGGTGGCTTAGTCGGTTAAGCGTCCGACTTTCGCTTAGGTGTCATGATCTCGCGGTTCGTGGGTTCGAGCCCCGCGTCGGGCTCTGTGCTGACTGCCAGCTCAGAGCCTGGAGCCTGTTTCAGTCTGTGACTCCCTCTCTCTCTGACCCTCCCCTGCTCACGCTGTCTCTCTCTCTCTCTCCTAGAAAGAAATAAATAAAACATTAAAAAAAAATTAAAAAAAATAAAATAAAATAAAAATAAAAAAAATAAAAGTAGTCTTTTTAACTAAGTTTTTCTTTTTAAATTGAAAATATAAAACTTCTCTTAAAAAACAAAGTATTTTATATTTTAAAAAAAGTAAGTGATGGAGCACCAGCTGGCTCAGTAGGTGGAGCTCACGACTCTTGATCTTGGGGTTGCGAGTTTGAGCCCCACGGTGGATGTAGAGATTACTTGAAAATAAAATCTTAGGGGCGCCTGGGGGCTCAGTCAGTTGAGCGTCCGACTTCGGCTCACGTCATGATCTCGCAGTCCGTGAGTTCAAGCCCCGCATCGGGTTCTGAGCCTGAAACCTGCTTTGGATTCTGTGTCTCTCTCTCTGCCCCTCCCCATTCACGGTCTCTCTCTCTCTCTCTCAAAAATGAATAAATGTTAAAAATTTTTAAATAAAAAAAGAAAAATCTTAAAAAATAAAAATAAACATAAAAAAGTAATTGATAGATTAACACACGCACAACATGCAGACATGCACAAGCACAAATGTGCTCCTGCACACACACAAACACACACATGCACATATGCTCGCTTGCACACACACGTGCAAGGTACGCACAAGCACATATATTCACTTGTACACACACTTGCACACACATAAACATGCACACGTGCACAGGCATGCACAGGCACATATCGTGCTAAAA
>JAESUZ010002397.1:0-126606 GCA_017311185.1 Proteles cristata cristata
GTTGAGCTTTCAATCCATGTGCCTGCCCGTGTTCATCCAAGAGATGAGATCTGTATGACTTGCTACAGGAAAACCTTTGCCATAATAAATATGTGGCATCTCTAGTGGGCTCTCTTCACCCACCAAGTTAAGTGCAACTCTCCAAAGGCCATCTTGTACCTGAGGCACGGCTTCTGTTCTGTGAGACCTCACTGCTCCTCCTTCTGAACCTCCCCTTCTTGCTGGAGGGAATTTTTCTTTCTCTTTCTATGCATTTTTGGTCCTGGGCTAGTATGGAGGCCAGTTGACCTGAAGCTACACAGGATTTCTTCCACGCAAATAAAAGCCTCTGGTTTTCGTTATTGCTTCCTTAGTTGCCTGTGACTTGGTCCTGGGGCGGGGGTCGGGGGGAGGGGGTCTCACATGCAGGACCTAGCGTGCAGTAGGCATTTCATGATGGTCAGTTTTATTCGTGTGCTCTGGGTAGTCCTGCCCTTGACATTACACCCAGCTGCCTGTTATCATGTGGAGAGTCAGATTAGCCAGCTGGCCGTCAGCCAGGGTTTCTCTGGGCGCATCCTTCTTCTCCTGGGACTTGGTTTCTTCATTCTTAATGTGGGAGTGAGAAGGCTGCCTTCCTCACAGGTGGCTGCAAGGAATTATAAACCAATAAAGTGATTGCTTGGCATATGGCTGAATGTCAAGGGCAATATAAATGCTTAATCTCATTTATTTAGTAGTAGTTGGATGGTCATGTGAATGTTGCTGTGGAAACCATAACTCCTGAGTTCTCTGATACTTGTCTATGTTGTTGTTTTTAAATGAGGCTTTAAATTTAAATCCTGTGATTTAAACATATATATATATGAAAAGTAACAAGAAGGATCATGCTTGATCTCAGTCACAGCCTTTTTATAAGAAACAGTGTAAGCTGCCATGATCCCCCCCTTCCCCCACCCCGGGAGTGTCTGTCTCCAGTTATTCTCATGGGATCTCTCTTTTTGTTCAAGGTCATGGCTCTCATTCATTCATGCATCCACCCACCCACTCACCTCCATTCATCTATCTACCCACCTCCACCCACCCCCACCCATTCATTTGCCCACCCATCCACCCCCACACTCCCCCAGATCCCCCCTTACACACACCCACATCCACCATCTGTGCATCCACCCATCCACCCATGCCCCTTCCTACATATTCACTCCTCTATCCATCTATCCACTCATCCATCCACCCACCCACTCACCCCCACACCACCCATCTACCTATCCATCTACCCACTCACCCACCCACTCACCCATCCATCCACCCCAGCCACTCATCACTCCCCCCACCACCATTATACCCCCTACCCATACACCTACGTATCCCTTCACCCACCCACCTACTGGCCCACCCGTCCACCCACCCACTCATCCATCCATCTATCCATCCATCTATCAGTCCATCCATCCACGTACCCACCTTCCCATCCACCCATCGACCCACCCACCCACCTTCCCATTCATCTATCCACCCATCCACCCACCCACCCTCCCATCAACCAACATATTAACCCACCCCTCCGTCCACCCATGAGTAACCAGAACCAGTGGTTTTGCAGTGAAGTTGCAGCACTGAGAGAGCGTCAGGGAGGTGGGAACACGCGATGCCAGAGTTTGTGCAGCTGGTGCGAACAAGGAAGAGGCAACAACAGAAGTGGTGGTGGCTGTTGTGAGAGCGGAGGCTTCAGCAGTTCAGAGCGGGGACCAGAGGCTCCACACGATAGTACCCGGGGCCCAGGCCGCACATGGCTGGGAGACGCGCACGGAAGGTGCGCTGGTTAGAAAACTTGGTCCTGATAGTAAGTCCTCATCAGAGGAACTCCTGGAATCCCAGCCCCCTGTGTGCTCTCCTCTGAGAACAGGGTCTTCACCTGGCTACTCACTTCCACCCTGGTCTTTGAAGCTCTTCCCTGGGCTGCGTGTGCCTTTCTGCCCGTCAACCCCTGTGACTGGCTGGTGGGTCCCGCTGACCCCTGCACCTGCTGGTGCTCACATGGCGGATGGCGGAGCAGACACCCACTCCTCCTCCTCACCTCCTCCTCCTTGCCTCAGTGGCCTCGCTCTGGCGGTTTGTCATGGAGATCCTAAATACCACACCTTTTTTTTGAAGCACTCATTCCCAGCTTGGCTTCCGAGTCCTCAGTTCCCACCACCAATCAGCTGGTGTCCCCTGATGCCCTTCCTAGTGTTGGGGTCCACTCTGGGTGAGGTGACGATGCCCACCATGCTGGCCTCCTGCAATGGCACACAGGCGAACCTTCCTGGGAATTCGGCTTCAGAAGGCCACTGGCATCTCAAGTCAAACGCACCACCTTCCTCCCACGCGCCTCGTGCTGAAAGCACTATTTCCACGTATTTCCTGTCCCGCCCGCAGGTCTGCAAACCACCCTTGACACGGCCACCTTCTTCCTCAGGCCCGTTTGGCCTCCACGTCGAGCTGGCTGAGTGCCGATGGTCAGGGACTGATTCCGCGTTTCCATCTCCTTCGGCCTTCCCTGCTGGACCTTGAGGGTGTTATGCTGAGAGAAATAAGTCAGGCAGAGAAAGACAAATATCATATGTTTGCACGTATAGGAGGATTAGGAAGAACTTAACTGAGGACCATGGGGGAGAAGAAGAGGGGAAATGGTGGGGAAAAGGGGAGAGGCAAACCATGAGAGACTCTTGAATACTGAGAACAAACTGAGGACTGATGGGTGTGGGGGGGAGAGGGGAGATGGGCATGGAGGTGGGCACTTGTGGGGATGAGCACTGGGTGTTATATGGAAACCAACTTGACAATAAACTATTTGTAAAAAAAAAAACAAAAAAAATCCCCCGCTTTCTCGAGATGCATTTTACATGTAATAAAAGTCACTCTACTCCCATGCACACTTCTGTTTTTATTTTTGTAGCTGTGCTCGCGGCCGGTGTCATAAAGCAGGTTCCGACAGGCCCGCGAGCCCCCGGGCCTCCCTGAGCCCCAGCAACCTGGTCGGCTCTCTGTCTCCAGCGTTTGCCATTCCTGCGCGTTTCCTGGACACAGGCCCGCAGGGGTGCGGTCTCTCGCGTGTGCTTTCTCCCCCGCAGCCTAATGCTCGTGAGGTCCCGGCACCGTGCGGACTCCGTCAGTACTGTGGTACTTCCGTGGCTCAGTGTTAACTCCGTTGTACGGAGATAGCACGGTCTGGAAGACTGACGGTAGACCTTTCAGTTGTTTCCACTTTGGGCCGATTACGAATACTGGTTGCTATGAGCTCTTGTGGGCAAGTTTTTGTGTGGACCTTTTTTTTTTTTCTCTTGGGTAGATACCTCGGAGTAGAATTAATGGATAGGACAGTAATTTTATATTGAACTTTTTGAGAAATTGCCAGACTGTTTTCCAACGTGGCCGCACCGTTTTACATGCACGCGAGCCCCAATTTGTCCACATCCTCAACGATAGGTGTTATTGTGTCCTTTTTCACTTCATTATAGCTGTTCCAGTGGTGCCTCATTGTGGCTTTCCGTTTCCAGTTCCGCAATGATTAACAGTGTTGACCATTATTCCATGTGCTTATTAGCTCTTTGTCCGCTGTTTTAAAAAATTTTTAATGTTTTAGTTATTTCTGAGAGAGAAAGAGAGACAGCGTGAGCAGGGGAGGGTCAGAGAGAGGACACACACAGAATCTGAAACAGGCTCCAGGCTCTGAGCTGTCAGCACAGAGCCCGACGCGGGGCTCGAACCCACAAACTGTGAGATCATGACCTGAGCCAAAGTTGGACGCTTAACCCACTAAACCACCCAGGTGCCCCTGTCTGCTGTTTTTTAAAGTGAAATATATGTTCACATCATTTGCTTTTGGATTAAGTTGTTTACTTTCTAATGATCAAACTCGAAACTTTGCTTTTTAGGGGCGCCTGGGTGGCTCAATCAGTTGAGTGACTGACATCAGCTCAGGTCATGATCTTGAAGTTCATGAGTTCGAGCCCCGTGTCGGGCTCTGTGCTGACAGCTCGGAGCCTGGAGCTGCTTCGGATTCTGTATCTCCCCCTCTCTCTGCCCCTCCCCTGCTCACGCTCCTGTGTCTCCGTCTTTCTCTCAAAAATAAATAAATATTAAAAAAAGGAAAAAACCGAAAAACAAGAAAATTTGTGTTTTACCTCCTAACTGGTGTGCCTGCTTGTATGTGCCACTGCTTCAACCGTTTTCACTAAATGCTGCGGGACGAATGTTACTGTGTGGCCGGGTGCTGCCCCTCGCCTACTCAAAACCCCGCCGTGTTCTCCACCACCAGACTCCTACACTTGGCATTCAAGCTGTCAGATGAAGTGGTTCCATCCCTGAACGCTCTCAGAGGTGCTCTGGGGTCCGGAAAGACGGCTCCCAGGTGATCCCCTTGTCCCTTGTCCCATATCTGTTCTACCTTTGTCCTAATCCCTGCTCCATCCTGCTCTGACCCGTCCAAACCCCTTTCCCCAGGGACCCTCCAGTGGGCGTGATCTCCTGGGACCCTGTTTCCTTTGTCGTGCTGGGCTGTCCTTGACCTGCCTGTAAGCTGAGTGCTGTTCTAGAAATTTTAATCAAAAATGTTCCTGGGGGGCGCCTGGGTGGCTTAGTCAGTTGAGTGCCCGACTTTCGCTTGGGTCATGATCTCGCGGTTCGTGGGTTCGAGCCCCGCGTTGGGCTCTGTGCTGACTGCCAGCTCAGAGCCTGGAGCCTCTTTCGGTCTATGACTCCCTCTCTCTCTGACCCTCCCCTGCTCACGCAGTCTCCCTCTCTCTCCTAGAAATAAATAAAACATTAAAAGAAATTAAAAAAAAAATGTTCCTGGGCACTGGGGCGCCTGTGTGGCTCAGTCGGTTAAACACCTGACTCTTGATTTCAGTTCAGGTCGTGATCTCGAGGTTCGTGAGTTCCAGCCCCATGTCGGGCTCTCTGCTGTCAGTGCAGAGACTTGCTTCGGATTCTCTGTCCCCCTTTTCCTGCCCTTCCCCCACTTGCACTCTCTCAAAATAAAAAAAAACAAAAAACAAAAATAAAAAATAAATTTAAAAAAATGTTCCTGGGTACCCACTCAATGATATTCTGCTCTCTCTTTGGAGTTCTTCAGAACAGTTACCAAACAGATGTGTGGTAGTTTGGTTTTATTTTATGTCCTGGACGGACACAGCCTTCTTATTTCCACCTTTGCTAACCCGCGAATTACTTCTATTCCTGGCACCTGGCTGCGGACAAAAAAAGCCTCTGATTTTGTTTTGTAATGTTTACTTTTGAGAGACAAAGAGACAGAGCCTGAGTAGCAGAGGAGGAGAGAGAGAGGGGAAGACACAGAATCCAAAGCAGGCTCCAGGCTCCGAGCTGTCAGCACAGAGCCCAACACAGGGCTCAAACCTGCAAACTGCAAGATCATGACCTGAGCCAAAATCAAGAGTCAGGCACTTAATCGACTGAGCCACTCAGGCGCCCCAAATTTCTAGATATTTATTTTTAGTCACCAACATTCCCTACTCATTTCCCTCCTGGCTTTGTTATTTTGTCTCTTGGCCTCAACTAAGCATGCAGGCGTGTATGCGCACGTGTGTGTACGTGTGTTTGTGTGTGTGTGCGTGCACGTGTCTGCACACGTATGAGCAAGGATGTTTGTGGGGCTGCCACAGCCTTTACTCCCCCTGGCTCCTTGTGTTCCCTTTCCTAAAAATCAAAACTTGCTCTAATTTCTTTTCTTATTTTAGTAACCATTTTCTTATCAAATAATAATATTATATCTCTCTCTTGGAAAACAGAATTGGAAACTCCCAGAGAGCTGTTATATCCTTATATTGTGATGCTGGATTCCAGTTTCCTTTTTTTCTGATGCATATATAGTTTTCTTTTGGTTTCATGGAGTTATCATCATCCTGTACTTGACTTTTTGTATACTTAACACTAATACATCATCACTGCCCTTCTATTGTTCCCATTAATTATCCTTTTATGAAAACACTTAAGAAATTTTTAAATATGTTTTTATTTGTTATTGAGAGACAGAGCATGAGCATGGGAGGATCAGAGAGAGGGGGAGACACAGAATCTGAAGCAGGCTCCAGACTCCGAGCTGGCTGTCAGCACAGAGCCCAATGTGGGGCTTGAACTCAGGAACTGTGAGATCATGACCTGAGCCAAAGTCGGACGCTCAACCGACTGAGCCACCCAGGCGCCCCTTAAAGTCTTTGAATGTATATATATATTTATCTATATAAAATTCTCTATCAGTGAAGGGTTTGGTTGTCTCATTAGAATCCTTCAGTCCAATAGAAATTATAGTTACATTCTTTACACCTGATCTTGGCCAAAAGACTGAGAAGTGATATATAGTCAGACTCTTTAGAGACTAACTTTTTAGCTCACAGAATATAACCCCTCAAAACCACAAGAATTCTAAAAACCTTGAAAAAAGAATTCTAAAAAACTTGAAAAAAACACCATTGGGTCACCTGGGTGGCTCAGTCAGTTAAGCTCCCAACTTTGGCTCAGGTCATGATCTCCCAGTTCATGAGTTCAAGCCCCATACCAAGCTGTGTGCTGACAGCTCAGACCCTGGAGCCTGCTTCAAATTCTGTGTCTCCTTCTCTCTCTCTGCCCCTCCCCCACTCTTGCTCTGTCTCTCATTCTCAAAAATAAATATTTTAAAAATTAAAAAAAAGAAAATGCCACCATTAAACCTAACATTAGGAAGTACTTTTATATACAACTGAATTTCCCAAAGAAGACAATTACAATCTGGATAGCAGCAGCCAAAATCCTATTTAAAGGCACAGGAGAGTGGCCAGATGTAGGCAAGGGTTCAGTGTCTGAAAGAAAGATTATGTGGGTCTGGCCCAGTCTGCTGGGCACGGTGGCCATAAAGCTCCAGGGAAAAGCCAGTCTCACTGGTGTGAGGCATTACCCAGTGGAGTTAAGGGCTGTTGCTAGAAAGGGGGAAGGAAAATCTTGGAGAGAGGCAGCCCAAAAACCTGCAATTTTCCTCAAGTCCTTAGCTTTTGAATTCTGTATTCATGGGCAAGCTACAAGAAGCCCAGGGCAAAGCAGCTTCTGGAACCTGAAAGAATTGATTTCAGCTGCTATCCCTGGAGGGGAGCAGAGCTTGGAATGTAAGTCCCAAGTTAGAAGGTCTGGCAAATACTTTGGGCTTTTCACTGAAACCCCAGAAGTGCCACAGTTAAAAATTTTTTTTAATGTTCATTTATACTAGAGAGAGAGAGAGAGAGAGAGAGAGAGAGAGACAGGGGAAGGACAGAGATAGAGAGACACACAGAATCCAAAGCAGGCTTCAGGCTCTCAGCTGTCAGCACAGAGCCTGGTGTGGTGCTCAAACTTGTGAACTGTGAGATTGTGACCTGAGCTGAAGTTGGACGCTTAGCAGACTGAGCCACTCAAATACCCCAGAAGTGCAAGACTTTAGAGGTAAGGAATAAGTCTCAGAACCCAGGACTTTTTCTTAGATATAAGGGCATAACTGACATAGAACCAGTCTAACAGAGCATGAAGTCGGGTTGCTACAAGTTTAAGGTGATCCACCACTGGCTCAACTGCCTGCTCCTCGAAGAAAATCAATACTCTCCAAAGGAAGAGACTAGAATCTAGCATCTTTATGAGGTGATGTCCACCATATTTGGCATGTAGTTGAAATTTATTGGATATTGGATATGAAAAGAAACAGGAAGATGTGATTCAGAGTCAAGAGAAAAATCAGTCAATAGAAACTGACCCCCAAATGAGCCAGATGTTGGAATCGGCAGACAAGAAATTTAAAGCTGCTATTATAGCCATGTTCAAGGATTTAAAAGAAAAAGCAGATAAATAGAAATTATGTATGTATTCATAAGTACAATATCTGAAATGAAGAATTTACTGGATAGCCTTCCACAGAGAGTGGAAATAGCAGGGGCAATGGTTAGTGAAATTACTGCAGGATGGGCAGAAATTCCAGATTGGAGAATTGATGGGTAAGGGCAGCATTAATAAACAGAACCTTAGTAACTTACGAGACAATTCAAGTAGTGCAATGATATACATGTAATTGGAGTCCAGAAGGAGAGGAAAGAGAGAATGGGGCAGTGGGTAATTTGAATAAAGAATGCCTGAAATGACCCCAGATTTGGTGAAAAACTTCTCTATCAACTTATAGGTTCTACAAATGCAGCAAACCTTAAGCCAGATAAGTACAGAGAGAGCCATATCTGGAAGCATCATTGCCAAATTGTTGAAAATCAGTGGTAAAGAGAAAATGTCGACATTTTACATACAGAGGGAATTCCTAGAGAACTAGTGCTAATCTCCAATCAAGCAAAAAAGGCCCAAAGGCTATGAACGACATCTTTAGAGAACTGCCAACAAACAGACAAACAATAACAAAAACACAAAAAAAACTGTCAACCAAGAATTCTATGTCCAGTTAAGCTTTTCTTCAAACACAAAATATGGAAGAAAGACATTCTAGAGAAGCAGAAGCTGAGAGAATTTGTTGCCCGGAGACCTTCAGCACAAGAAATGCAAAAGAAGTTTCTTCAGTCTTAAATGAAAGGATCCAGTTGTAAAGTTGGCTCTACAGGAAAAAACAAAGAATCCCAGAAACAGTAAAACTGGGTAAGTAGAAAAAAAATCTCAAGTTTCACCAAAAGACAAGAGGTTGTTTAAAAGTGATAAGATTATATTGTGGCTTTTATACTGTAGATAGATATAAAATACAGTAAAACCGTGGTTTACGAGCATAATTCATTCCGGAAACATGCTTGTAGTCTGAAGCACTTGTATATCAAAGTGAACGTCAAGAACCAATGGCTCAGTTATAATCATGTGACATTGGGCGTCACGTAGTACTGGCATTGCAAGACATCTCTCACTTATGAAGTTAAAATTTATTAGAAATGTTTGCTTATCTTGCAGAACACTCACCCAACAAGTTACTCGCAATCCAAGGTTTTAGTGTATATCAAAATAGCACAAAAGAGGGAGGTAAGATGAAAGTTACTCTTTCAAGTGTCTTCCATTTGAAGTGGAGGAGCACCACGTTAACTCAGAGTGCCCCGTGATAAGTTAAAGATTCACATTATAATCATTGGAGCTAAAAAAAAGGCCAACAGAGAGATGAAAGTGGAATATTAAAAATATTCAATTAACAACAAGAAGGTAGGAGAGACAGAGGAATAAAAAACAGAGTACAGACAGAATACAGACCCACGCCCAACAACACGAAGCTCGAAAACTTTATTTTCAGCGAAAAAACCCAAATACAAAAGAATACATATCGCCTGGATTCTAAACACAAAATTCAGGATCAGAGCTAACCCATGGTGATGTCAGTTAAAGCAGGGACTGTGTCTGAGGAATGGCAACGGCCTGGGAAGAGGCAGGGGAGAACTTTGTGGAGTAACCGAAGTTCATACCTTGATCGAGCGGGTGCCTTCTCTGGGAGTGTATATTTACCGAAGTTCCCAGAACTGTACTCTTAGGATTTGTGCATTTCATTGTGTGTAAATGTTACATCCATTGGGGCCTGGCGTTGTCCACTCGGATCAACAGGGGGCGCTCCGAGCTCACCGAACGCGCTGCGGGGACCCAGCTACTTGGGGATGCAAATCAGACCCGCTCTGGTCTCCTCCGTCTTCAAGGTGGATCTCGCAGCCCCCCGACTGTTCTCCCTCGACACCCCAGCTCCGCAGCACGCCCCCAGCCCCCGCCCCCGCGGCTTCGCGGGCTGGTCCGTGTCCCCTGGGCGCGCGCTGCGGCTCCACGGATGCGCGGCGCGCGCTAATGGCGACGCTGTTTCCCGCGGCACCCCGCGGAATACAGATGCGGCTGCGAGCTGGCGTGTGCCGCCTGGAGGCGTACCTGCCCCCCGAGGTCCTCTCTCCATGCGGTCGCTCTTTACACTGGAAGCAGGAACGTCATGGAAACTTCCACACGGTTCTCGACATCTTCATTTTGACCTCCTTACCTCGCTTTGGTGGCTGTGAAATCTTCCCACGCCAGGGCTGGGGCGGGAGGGGGAGGGAAGGTGGGCGGCGGCGGGAGCGAGGCACAGAAGGAATTTTCCCCCAGGAGGGCGGGAGGGGCGTTGCCCCAGGGTTTCGGCACCCCAGAAGGTTGTCTTCCTGCCCCCTCCCGATCTCAGAAGGAAGCCAGGTTCTGGAAAGCCCCAGACATCCCTCGCGCCCTCGCCCACCCCCAGGCCGGGGTCTCCGGGCGCGGAGATGCCATTACACCTCACGTGATCCCCGCACCGGGCCGGTCCCTCCCGAGGCGTCTCGCGGGGTGTTAATTAAAGGTCACAGCAAAACAGACCTGCCGGCTCACCGGGGGAAATGTCCTCCCGGGAAAGGAAAAATGACACCCCGGAGCAGCCACGTGTGGAGCCCGGCATATGCCGGTTTCCTGCGCTCCGCGCGCCGCGCCGGGGGCCGCGGGGGATCCGACGGGGGGCGGTGGCCGGGTGCCCCCGGGGCTCCGCGGGCCCCTGGCGCGGGAGGAAAAGGAAGGAGGGGTGCCGAGGGGACCGAGCGGGGCGCGGCGAGGGCAGCCCGCACTGCCCCCCACCCCCGCCTGCAGGCCCGCGAGGCCCGCGCTGCGCGTGCGCACGCGGCGAATCCCTCAGTTTCCCCTGCCCTGCGGCGGCGGCCGGGTCCCGGGCTCACCTGGGCGGGCCCCCGGGCGGCTCGGCACGTCGCAGACTGGGGCGCGGGCGGGCGTGGGGGGGCGCGAAGCCTCCCCCCCCCCGCCCCAGGTCGTCCTGCTGTGGTTGGGAGGGTGCCCCGCGGGCCGGCCGGGGGTTGGGAGGGCGATCCCAGAAAAGGTTTGCAGGGCAGGTCTAGGAGAACAAAGGGCGGGGAGGGGGTGGCGGTGGAGGAGGACCCGGCACGTTTGCGGACTTGTTTGTGACTCAGTCCCTTTTACACGGCGTTTCAAAGGCAGACCTGCACGCCTCGCCAGGAAGAGAAAGAACTTGGGGGCGGGGACGCTCGGCGCGTTTCTGGCCGGCCCTCCCCTCGCCGCTGCCCCTCCGCGCCCGGCGCGCGCGCCGGCGTTTCCTCAAGGGCCGCGGGCCGCTCTCCAGTAACTTCCGCGCGAGGGCGAGATTTACGGCCCCCGCGCCCGGCGCGCACCGTCAGGCGGGCGCGCCACCGGATCCCGGCCGGCGCGGCGGAGGCGGCAGCCGGGCGGCGGGGCGGCCGTGGCCGAGGCTCCGCGCTGCGCCCGGGCGCACACGCGCGCGCTGACCGCCGCGGCGCCCGGGCCCCGCCGAGCCGCCTCTCCCGGCCCCCGCGCAACTGGCAGGCCGAGCGGGGCCGGCGGATATTGGCTCCGCGACGCGCCGAGGCTCCTCCCCGAGGCTGGATCTTTTATATTTTGGGAGAATTTCTTTGAACTCAGTTAGCGAGCTCCGCGAAGGAGACAAGTTCCCACAGCCGGCGCGCCCGGCGGGGGCTCCGCGCCTTCCCTGCGGCGGCGGGCGCCCGGTCGCCCCCCACTCGCCTCCCCCGGGGAGGAGGCCCGGCGGACCCCCTCGGCTGGGGAGGAGTGCCAGGGATGTGGATGTGGCGGTGAAAAGAGAACGTGTGCCCGGAGGAGGCAGAAGAGGAGGAAAAGCATTATTTGAAGAGAAGAATAAGCCAGCCACTCCAGCCCGTTCTGCAAATTAGTGCTATTACTTCTGGGGTCCATTTGCTGTGATTCTTTCCTCCTCCCCCCCACCACCCCAAATTAAGGAACCTTGACTTGAGGGCCAGGAGCCAGCCCCCGACAACGGCGAGGGGGGGTACCCTTCTGGGTCGGAAGACCTTTTGGATGTAGCGTTGGTGGAACATTTAGACACTCTCCTCGGGAAAGGCCACCATGAATTCGGTAGCGGGGAATAAAGAGAGGCTGGCGGTCTCCACCAGGGGCAAGAAATACGGGGTAAGTTGCCACGGGGACGATGCGGAGGCGCGTTACCGGAGCCCCCTCGGCCGGGGTCCCCCTTTGCCGGCGCGGTGCGGCCGCGCAGGGCGGCCCCGCGCTCCGGCGCTGCGGCAGAGGCGCCCCCGCCGGGCTGTGCGTGCGCGGAGCCTGCACGCCCGCCTCGCCCTCGGAATGTTCTGTGTTCCCGTTCCGTGCCATCCCCGCAGCCCTAACTTTTGCGGCATTCGTGGACTTCCAGGCAGAGTTAAGCCGAAAGGCATTTGGGGGGGTGGGGGGGGGGAAAGGTTGTCCATGAATCCTCAGCCATTCCTCGAGATCATTTCCCTGGAGCGGGGAGAGCCTTCCATTTACCTCTAGGTTCCGGAGGGCTGTGCCCGGTAAGAATAAAAATCCAGAAGCCATCACCCCCGCTGCCCCCAACCCGTCCGGGGTATAGCGTCTTCCGGGAACTTGAACGTGGGTTCTTTTGGGGATGGGTGTCGGGTTTGAAAGCGCTGGGGGTGCTGACTATATGGCCCCCCTCCGCCCCCTGCGGAAACCATGGAAAGCCCAGAGCGAGCCCTCTCCACCCAAGCGAGGAGTCCGCCGGCGCCCGGGAGCCGTGGGCTGCGGGGACCCAGTTAAGGACAATTAACGGGGCGGATGGAGGTAGATTCGGCCCCAGGGCTCGGAGCACCCCGGGACGCGCGCCCGTTGGCGCTCGGCCGGGCCCTCGGGGGCGCGTGGGTCCCCGGCCCGGGCGCGGTGTGGGTGGGGAGGGGAGGTCGCCCCCAGCCCGGCCCGACCCCGGGGACGCGGGAGCCCGCCGCCCTGCGGCCCCTGACTCTGCACGTCTCCCCCGCAGGTGAATGAAGTGTGCTCGCCCACCAAGTCCGCGGCGCCCTTCTCCCCCGAGAGCTGGTACCGGAAAGCGTACGAGGAGTCGCGCGCCGGGAACCGGCCCACCCCCGAGGGCGCGGGCTCGGCGCTCGGCTCGTCGGGGACCCCGTCCCCTGGCTCGGGCACCTCGTCCCCGAGCTCCTTCACGGGCTCCCCGGGCCCCGCCTCCCCGGGCATTGGCACCAGCTCGCCGGGCTCCCTGGGCGGCTCGCCGGGCTTCGGCACGGGCTCCCCGGGCTCGGGCAGCGGCGGCGGCTCCTCCCCCGGCTCGGACCGCGGCGTCTGGTGCGAGAACTGCAACGCCCGCCTGGTGGAGCTGAAGAGGCAGGCGCTGAAGCTGCTCCTCCCGGGGCCCTTCCCGGGCAAGGTGAGCCCGCGCGGGGCGGCGGGCGGGCGGCCCCCACCCCTCTGTCGCCGGGGCGCCCCCGGGGCACGGAGCCGGGAGCGGCGCCCGCGGCTTGAGGCCTTTCGGTCCGCCGGGTATGCCCCGGGTTACTGGCCCTGCGTCCTCCGCCCCGAGTCCCCGCGCTGTGCCCCCCGCACCCGACGCGACCTCGGGGCGTCTTCCCCCAAGACCCTGTTCCCGTGTGCTGCTAGCCCTGGCGACGCTGCAGGCGGGGAATGGGGGGCAGCTGACCCCAGCTCCTAGGGGGGTGCCTCTCTGCAGCCCTCCCTTCCTCCCTCCCCCGGCTCATCGGATCCCTCTCCCCTCCCCACCGCCACTCGCGGGCCTCACGAAAAGCCCGTGGGGGTCCTAAAAGCAAGCTGGTATTTGGGGGTTGGCGTTTCCCACTGTCTGATCGCGGGCCTTCGTTCCCAGGATCACAGAAACCAACACACCCTCGAAGGCCAGCATGTGCCCCCTAGCGTTACGCGTGTCCGCCAGAGGGAGGCCGGGGGGGGCGAAGGGGCGGGCGGCCTGGGGACCGGGCCGGGGCGCCCCGGGCTCCCCCAGGGCCTGGCGTGATGCGCCCGGGGCCCGGAGGGCAACACAATGCAGTTGTATTTGCACTGTTGGGGCCAAGTACTATCAAATGATAATATTTACTCTTACGCTTCAAAGAGTTTTTATCAGTGGTTGGAGAGAACTATCGAGAAAGCAGTGAAGAGCTGCGCGGATTTCTGACACTGCCCGGTGGCGTTTTCTGATTTATGTTTCTGGGACTTTTGAAACGGACTACTGTGATTTTTGAATGGTGGAGCCCAGCGCTGACTCCATCTGCTCGCCTCACTGTGTTCATACGCAAGGGTTAAGTTAAGCAAACACCCACAGACGTTGTAAAATTTTACATGTGGAAAATTACCGCCAAGAGAATTGGTTTTATGAATCCCAAATTTGTCTCAGGAATAATTAACCTGTGGATTGTTGAACAGTATACCGTGTTTTTGGTAGCTTGGTAATCAGTCTGTCCCGACACCCTGAGAACAAACCTCAGGAAATCTGAAAGCGCATTATATGCTTGCATTCTGTATCCCCCGATTTAACACTGTTTCGTCACTCACAGGTTTATTTATTTGCTCTTTGGATCCTTTATCAATAGTTCCCGATTTCCTACCACATTCAAGGCACTATGTTAGCACAGCACTGAAATGACAGGTACCTACAGCCCTTCTCCACATGGAGCTTGCATTCTTCTTTAAACATTTTTTTAAAAATTTTGTTTATTTCTGAGAGAGAGAGAGACCGTGTGAGCAGGGGAGGGTCAGAGAGAGAGAGGGAGACACAGAATCTGAAACAGGCTCCAGGCTCTGAGCTGTAAGCACAGAGCCGGATGCGGGGCTCAAACCCACAAACTGCGAGATCATGACCTGAGCTGAAGTCGGACGCCCAACCGACTGAGCCACCCAGGCGCCCCTTGGAGCTTGTATTCTAGTGGAAGGTGCAAACGTTCAACCACAAAATGCACAATTCCGAATTTACTCCCATTTTGTGGTGAGTGTGTTTACAGAGGAAGAGCGTGGGGTGCCGTGAGATGGTATAACCAGACTAGACCCTCTGATACGTTTTGAAAAACCTTGGTTCTCAAAGGTTTCATCTGATCTTTGGCAATCCTAGTAAGTTACAGTCTACCACAGTATTCTAGAACATTCTCGATCGCGAGGACCTGTGCTCACCCTAGCTTGTTTGTGTTGTTGAGTGGTCGTACCTGCAAAGGTAAATCCAAATAGACTTTCTATAAATATGGAGGAAGGGAAGGAAATCGATAGCGAAGAGAAACATGTTGAAATTCAAAATGCATCTGTCCCATTTTGTGGAGTCATGTGACAAAGTCGAGTTTTGTTTTTGTTGAAGCACCTGGAAAATTCGTTCCCAGTGTTATACTGGAGACAGTTCAATATACTTGCCAACTTTATTTACCTGCTGAAGTGGAAGTGATCCCGGGGGACTGATCATTGGATTTCCTGAATCTCAGTGCTTTGCATCACCTTACAGAAACCCAGGCATGAGTGAGGGAGAGCTGTCAGTCACACAGGATCACTTTAAGGCACACATCAATGGCATACAATGCCACTGTTGCCTGGAGTTTTCATATGTGACGTAGTGTGGTGAAACATGACATTTGGTACAGGGGGTGCACAAGACTTAGCCAGAAACCACAGCGATATGGAATACCTCACTGTTGATTTTTTAAACATTTTATTTATTTTTGAGAGACAGAGCCTGAGTGGGGGGGAGGCGTTGAGGAACAGAGGGAGAGGGAGACACAAAATCCAAAGCAGGCTCCAGGCTCTGAGCTGTCAGCACAGAGCCTGACGCGGGGCTCGAACCCACGAACCCATGAGATGATGACCTGAGCCGAAGTCGGACGCTAAACCTACTGAGCCGCTCAGGTGCCTCTGGAGAATGCTTCATTCTTAATCATGAGGTATGGAGCCTCAGTTTGTTGGCCTAAACAATAAATGTAGCTCTAGTTTTTTTTTTTTTCAAAGTATTGGTACCCTCAGATAAGCTACAATTTCCATTAGGCTATTAAAGTTTGCAATACTGTAAGTAGCCCCCAGACACCAGAAGAGTTACGTTTCATTGGACCAAGAGGTGTCATTGTGACTCCAACATGCAATTTGCCCTGTAGAGTAAGAGTCTAGAAAATAAAGGCATGTTTTTGAGGGGTAATTAGCGAAAACCATCATGGTAATTCACTTAAGTGGCTTAATTGTATTTGGAGAATATTTTCTCAAATAGTATACTGAACTCTACCAGGTGGTATTAAAACTCTCCTAGGTGGCCATTTAGAAGTCAGAGGCAGAAGAGAACACCCAGGAATCTTCCTGTTTTAGGATGAATTCGGTTTTGCTTCTTTCTCCGCCACCAATTTCATTTCGTGATGTCGAGTAAATCTGTTTTTTTTTCCCCCATATTTTAAGCTTCCTTTGGAGAAAAGATATGAGGGTTGATGATCGTCAATTAGCCAAGATACCGTTAGATTTATGGTTTACCTATTTAGGGGTTTTCTCACAAAACATCACCCGCTTTCAGTTTCTGATTTGTCAGTACATTTTCCAAATATCCTACAGCTGTGTGAGTTCTCACCCTGCGCCCACGGGAAGTAGGAAGCCCTAGTGAGCCCTCCCGATTTTGTCCCTTGGGCAGTCAGAGGGGAGCGGTGGGGTGCTGGCGAGCCCATCAGGGGTGTCTGGCTGGTGGCCTGAGGAGTGACCGCCATATTCTGAGTATTCTTAGGAGTCATGTGGCCATGGGGAGAGCAGAGCTTTGTGGCGGAAGGCCACATGACTTGGAGATTTCTAGCTCAGGCTGGTGGGGGTGGGGGTGGGTTGGGTGGAGAATGGGGTTAACTGAGGCAGGAAACAGGAAGCCATGAAGATGTGGGTGAAGCTCAAAGAGGAAGATCATCATGAGTTTGGTTTTCCACGCAGTGAGTTTGAGGCTTCTGGAAAGAGGCAGAGAATAGAGGCGGGTTTAGGACTGAAAGAGACTCTGGAAATGTAGAAATGGTGCCTGTGAGCTCACGTCTCTGTTAACGATGCTCTGAGTTTGTCTTTTCAAATAATAATGTCTTACCTTGGTGAGTAAAGATTTGTGCCTGGTGGCAGATTGTAAAACATTTGGATTGACTTGACTTTTATTGCCTGAGTCAGTACAAAAAAAAAAAAAAGGTTCTTCCTGGGTTTATGTCGTATCTTTTCTCAGACTGGGAAGAAGTGGTCAGATAAAAACAGAAGAACGTAGATTTGTAAAGCTGCCAATTTGTTGGGATTTTCAGTAGAAACAGCCCTTTTGCGTGTCATCGTGTTCCAATGTGCAAATATAAAGCCATTTCATATCCACCGTCTTTCCTGTTTTACACACAGTCGAGGCACCAAGCAGAAATAGGGGCCAAGGAATGAATCTCCCATTTGGGGGCCATCCTAGATCCTTCTGATAACTGAGACAGAACTTTTGAGTTGGCAGTGGAAACCCTAAGAAACATCAGCCCCAAAGAATTCCCTGGAGTGAGCGGAAACGCTCCAGGTTGGCTAAAGGGTATCAGACATCTGTGCATTACCATATCAATACAGGGAAATCTTTTATGTAAAAAAAAGGTCCAGAACGACATTCCTATCTGATTTTTTTTTCTCAGTCGAGTATTCTGGGTCCATTTAGGCCTCAGAAATACCAGGAAGATTAGCCAGACACACTGAGAAGGGTGGCCAGGAATCACAGAGATGAAAGAAAGGAATGTGTCACTGGGGTTTAAAAACACCAAACATAGACTCTAAATAGCCAGAGCCCAAGTGAGTCTAGACTTGGGGAGTATGTGCGTGTGTGTATTTTCCGAGCTCCAAAACGGGTATGAAGAAAATAACTATTTAAAAGTTCCTCCAGAAGCTATGGTATGATGCTTTATAAATAGTTACAATGTTACATTTTAAACATGTATCAATTATGCTGGCAGTATATTTGAAGCCTTAAAATAGATACAATACGTGTTACATTTTAAACATGTATCAATTATGAGAGCAGTGTATCTTTTAAGATCCTTTAAGTGAAATCTTTTAAGAGCAGGTAGCTATTTTCCGAAAACGTTATTTGAATCTTTTCCATTTGAGAAATATTTTAGATACGAGGTCAGCTAATAGATAGCATTGGTAATGAAAAAGTCCTGTAGCACTTATCATCAAAGCGTGTCCAAGACATTTCAGGGGTTCTAAAAACATGCCCAGTAGGGACACGTGAATGGAAATCTCTTCCTTAAGGTTTAGCAAGCTGTGGGATAATAGCTTTGCATTCTACCAGACTTTTAATTGTGAACCAACGCGGTCAGTTTTATAGTGACTTAATTCACTTTCTAAAAATCCCTGGGCTGTAATTTCTTCCACACTCATTGCACATAGGATTATTGCATTAGAAATGTGATTTTTAAATGGCTGAGGCTAGTAATTTGTCAGCATTTGGAAGGATTAGGTCAATAAACTTTAGACAACATCAGTTGCTCTTTGGCATATCACAGATCGTGTCATTCATCAGCTAACACTAATGGTGACGGTAATGGCGATGATTATTGTCCTTAGTATGTGCTGGGCAGTGTACTCTGATACACCCCTCCCCCACACCCATCCACCAGATCTCCTATAGCAAAACGAAGGTGGACCTGATTTCCTTACCCTGCAATTCCAAGGGATCCACATAGTTCAGATCGCAAACCGGAAGCAGGAGGAGTCAAGGTGCCAGGAACAGAGAAATCCAAGGGAGCTTTCCCCCACAATCCCCTTGGGTTTTTTGTTAGTGTAACTGCCCTGGGGGGAGACACCCCCCCTTGAGATTATTTTGATTAGTTATTATTGGGATTATTTTTCCTGGACTCCCAGATGGTAACACCGCTTTTAGGGTGTGGGGGCAGCAGATGGTGGGGAAGATACGCGGGGCCGCCGGGATTTGGAGCTGCGTACTTTTCTTGGCTGGAACGTACGTACTGGGGGTGGAAAGGGAACTTCCTCATATGTATAATCGCTCAGTTGAGACTGTTGCCTGCCCTTTCTGAGAACACCCTGTCGGAGGGCGCCGCGCTGACCTTCTGGGAGCAAGAGTTCTTCGCTCCACGTCAGTAAGGCTGCTGGACTTCAACTCTGTTCCGTCCTGGCAAAGATTGCAAGCTGGCTGACGTCTGTCAGGGTTCACGGTCTCTTTTCAGGAATACAAACCGATTTCCTTTTTACTATCTTGAGTCACAGGCTGACCACAGCATCTTTTCTTTACCTTTATTTATTTATCTACTTTTTTTTAAAGCCGCCTCTATCGTCTTCCTGTGGCAAAGCAGTCCTGTTCCGATGGGTTCCCAGTGACCTCTCATCCTTAACTGGCACTGGTCAGAGATCTCTTAAAGTGCATTTGCAAAGACGCCTCAGGACCTGGAATAAACTCGTATCCCTAAGTTACTTTAAAAACGTAGATCAAAATAGTAAATCCGTCCGTGTCTGTCATCCCGCTTACCACTGCCTGTGGATGCTCCAGGACCCATCTGAGAAAGTTGGATTTCAAGTTCATGGTTACAAAGGCTGTGTGTCCATTACGTTTGGGCTTTGGAGGAATTCACCTTTGTTTTCTTTGAGTGTTTATATGTCTTCCTTTTTAAAATTTAGGTGTCAGATCCACTGGGAGGTGACTTTGGTGTCTAATGAAAGGTATGGATCAATTTTATCTTTTTCCAAATGTCTGGCTAGTTGTCAGCAGACCTTTTATGGGGACGCCCATCCTTCCCCGCTGATCTGAGATACCATCACTGTCATAAACCATCTTTTGAGTTGTACTTGGTTGGGTCTGTCTATAGATCTTCTGCCATGTTCTATTTATCTGGGCCAGTTCCACATTCCTTTAAATATAAAATCTTTGTAGTAAGTTTTAGGAGGTTTTTTTTTTTAAATGTTTTATTTATTTCTAGGAGAGAGAGAGAGAGAGAGAGAGAGAGAGAGAGAGAGACAGCGTGAGCAGGGAGGGTCAGAGAGAGAGAGTCACAGACTGAAACAGGCTCCAGGCTCTGAGCTGTCAGCACAGAGCCTGACGCAGGGCTCGAACCCACGAACCATGAGATCATGACCTGAGCAAAAGTCGGACACTTAACCAGCTAAGCCACCCAGGCGCCCCTGTAGTAAGTTTTAATATTTGGTGGGGCTCACCCTCCTTTTCCCATATAGAGCCTTTCCATTCTGGGAGTTTCCTGGTTATTCTTCCTATTGTCCCTTATGAATGTTATTTTTTTAAATTTTTAAAAAATGTTTCTGAAAGAGAGGAGAGAGAGAGAGAAGAGAGAGAGAGAGAGAGAGAGAGAGAGCGAGAGAGCGAGAAGCAGAGCACAAACTGGGGAGGGGCAGGGAGACAGAGATACACACACACAGAATCTGAAGCAGCTCCAGGCTCTGAGCTGTCACAGAGCCCGATGTGGGGCTTGAACTTGCGAACCATGACCTAATGACCTGAGCTGAAGTTAGATGTTTAACCAATGGAACCACCCAGGTGCCCCCCCCATATGAATTTTGAAATCAACTTGCCTAACTCCAGAAAATATTTATTTTAATTTTGACCATGCTAAATTTATATATTAACCTGGGAGACATTTGGTATCTTTCTGATGTTGAATCTTTCCCAAGAATAGGGAGTGTCATTCCATTTGATCAAGTCTACTCTTTAGCAATTTAATTAATCAATTAATGAATTGATTAGAGGCGGGTGGGGCAGAGGGAGCGGGAGAATCTGAAGCAGGCTCCGTGCTCAGTGCAGAGCCCAATGTGGGGCTCAATCCCACGACCCTGGGATCATGACCTGAGCTGAAATCAAGAGTCAGTCGCACAATCTGCTAAATCACTCAGCTGCTCCACTTTTCAGCAATTTTAAAAGGGTTTTCTCCTATAGACGTTGTGTATTTCTTGTTAAATTTGCCCTTAGGTGTCATATCTTTTATTGTTATTATAAATGAGTATCTTTTCTTCTATGGAGACTTGTTTATGTATAAGAAGGAAATTGATTTACATGGTAACTTTATAGCCTATTACTTTATTAAATTCTTTTCACATGTTCCTTAGCTTTTAAAGCTGCTACTCTTGGGTTTTTGAAAGAGTGTATCTTACAAGAGGTATCGTTAGTCTTTTCCTTTGCTGTTTTTGTCCCTTTAATGGTTTTCTCTTCTTTATTACGTTGATTCATGCCCCCAGTACAGTGTCCAGTGGTAGCCGATAGAGGGGGCATGCGTATGGTTTTTCCCATTAAGTAAGATATTGGTTTTTGTTTTATTTTAATTTTTTAAACTTAAAAATTTAAATTTTTAATGTTTATTTCTGTATTTGGAGAGAGAGAAAGAGAAAGAATGAGTGAGGGAGGGACAGAGAGAGAAGGAGAGAGAGAATCCTAAGCAGACTCTGTGCTGGCAGAGCAGAGCTCAAAGCAAGAGTCAGACGCTAAACTGACTGAGCTACCCAGGCACCCTCCCACCCCCACTTTTTAAATGTTTATTTATTTGTTTTGAGAGAGAGAGAGAGAGAGAGAGAGAGAGAAAGAGATGTTGGCTCTTGGACTAAGGTGTATGTATAGTTTTACAAATTAAGGAAGTACACAATTAATTCCTATTTTATTTCGGAATGGGTGTTATGTTTTGCCAAATTTGTTTTCAGTCTTTACGGAGATAAGCGTATGATTTTTCTCCTTACATCTATTTTTTTTAATTAAAAATTTTTTTTAACGTTTACTTATTTTTGAGAGAGAGAGAGTATAGGTGGGGATAGCGTTTTTGTTATCGTGGGTCTGATTTTTGAGGATGGTTGTGGATCATAAAACTGGTTAGGGCTCTGAGGAGCTTGAAGCTGGATGCTCCCGTGGGTCCCAGTGGGATTCAGAGCTGGAGACGCGAGTCTGGGAGATGTCGGCTCGGAGAGAGAGAGTGGTGGGACCCTTAGAAGGCCAGAGCTGTGGGACCCACATACATTTATGGGACAGGCCACCTGAGGAGCTGGGAAGAGAAGTCAAGGAGAGGCCAGAAGAATGGGGGGAAGATAAGAGAAAGTGGATTCATGGAAACGAGAGGAGCGAGCTTCACAGGGTATGGGTGGTGGAGGCCAGATACCTTGGAGAGATCAGGAGGGAAGGGCTGAGGTTTCCCTTGATTCAGCGACTAGGAGGCCACCGGGAATCTTTGTTAGAACAGTGTCTGGTGCCTGGAGAAAGGCAGGCAATGACGTGGTGTCCGGGAGTGGATGGAGAGTGGGAACAGTTGAGGTAGCGTTCGAGTTGTTGGGATCCGTTTTCGAGGCTCTTATGAATTGATGTTAAAAGTGAAGATCTTCGATCAGCAAACTTGGATGTGAAATCAGATTACGTCACTGACTGTGTGACCTTGGGCACAGCGTTTCTGAGCTTGGTTCTTCTTCATGTGTACAATGGCGGCAATGATAGGAGCCGACCGACCGGGGTCGTTGTGAGGGTCAGTGAGATGTGCGAGATAGTATTCAACCACCACTTTCTGTTTTCATTCCAATGACTTTGTCCCGGAAGGTAAATTTTATGAAAGTCCCCTCCCTCTCTTCCCTCCCTCTTCCCTCTCTTCTATTTCTTCCTTCTTTTCCTTCCTTCCTTCCTTCCTTCCTTCTTTCTTTCTTTCTTTCTTTTCTCTTTCTTTCCTTCCTTCTTTTCTTTCTTCTTTCTTTCTTCTTTCTTTCCTTTCCTTCTTTTCTTTTTCTTTCTTTCTCTTTCTTTCCTTCCTTCCTTCCTTCTTTCTTTCTTTCTTTCCTCCTTCCTTCTTTTCTTTCTTTTCTTTCTTTCTTTCTTTCCTTCTTTTCTTTTCTTTTTCTTTCTTTCTTTCTTTCTTTCCTTCTTTTCTTTTTCTTTCTCTCTCTCTCCTTCCTTCCTTCCTTCCTTCCTTCCTTCCTTCCTTCCTTCCTTCCTTCCTTCCTTTCTTCCCCCTCTTTCTGCTTCATTTTGCCAGTGGTCTGATAGCAAAATGCAAAAGCAGCAGTCAGAGAAAGTGGGACCATCCAGCTCATTTCCTTTTCTGTTTCCTCACCGCCACGTGAACCAAGAAAGCACTTACGTATTCCCCTGTGGGGTGACTCCGCAGAAAGTTTGGGAGAGCTCATTTGACGAAAACGGCCACTCCTTTTCGTTGAGATGCCTGAATAGGGATGGAGATTCCTGGTCACAGATGGAAATCCCTTCCTTAAGCCCTGCCCCTCTCAGGGGCCCTCCAGGGAGCCTTATAGACGCTGGAGTTAGCACTTCGGGAACGAAGGAGAGCCCGTTACCCCCCAGATCTGGGCAGCACCGGGAATTTGGGCTTATCTGCCTTCCCATCCAGTTTTATCTTTCGTAGACAGTTTTCTTTGCAGTTATGCTTTGCTGATCCTGTCGCAGTCGATTCCGACCAGACCTCGTGGAGAAGTCTGGAAATAGAGACACCCTCCCCCACCACCTGGTATTTCCTGCACACATCTCAGCTCGCGGAGGGTTCTTGTAAACTCTTACCCAGGAAGGGTCGATATCCCTGTGCTGCTCTGGGGGCTAACGTGTCAGAAGGTTCTGGGGTAGATGGAATTCGTCTGATAAGCAGAACCATATCTAAGTATATCTTCAGTGTTATAGACCGTGTTGTGGCCCAGGGTCTATTTTGATTTGTGGTTTCTGCTGAACAGAGTTTAAGTTTAGTATTATTGCGGGCCCCACAAAGTGTTTGGAAAAAGGCTTAGCTCTCCACCCACAGCATGGCTTTAAAATCTTTGATAGCCCTTATGCACTGTCTTTATTTTTGAGCCGTGCGCTGCCAATAAGTGAAAATCCACTTTGCCGCCACGGAAGTAACAAAACGTGAACTTCTATGACTTCTTTATCTAATCCCAGCGATGCCTGAGACTTAGAATTGCTAATTCAGAACTTTTTCATTTTCCCGAAGTTAACATAGGAACTTAAGGAGCCTGAGATTTTCCTTGGGTGTAATTCCATTTTTTAATTAGCAGTGATAAGCGGCTCCGCTTCCCTGCGAAGCACTCCCGCCTTATTTATAGCGGTCGCTTTCCTTGGGGTGGAATTACTGCCTCCCTACGCCCTGCTCTACTTAAATGGTGGTTTCGTGCAGCAACAGGAGACTTGCTTATTAACTGAGTGAGTCCCCAGTAACAACAACTGTAAACCGGTGAGCTCTCTAACCAAGCGGGGATGCAGAAATTAAAGAGCCGAATTCAGGCACACAGCTTGCGACCACCACCGTCTAAGAAAAATAATCCGCCGCCTGGCTCGCTTGAGTGTCTCTCCGTGGGGACATCCTGGCCCTGAGCGTGTGTCTTCCCTGCTGTCTCTCTGCTGTGAGTGGGAGCATCACATCTCTGCCAAGCCAGGCAGCGTGGCACTGGGGCCGGGGCAGGGGCGGTAGTTGGAGATGGACAGAAAGGGGAGGAAGAAGATCAAGGGGAAGAGGAGGAGGGAGGACAGGAGAGGGGGTGAGGGGAGTAGGAAGTAAAGGGGTGGGCGGCTGGTAGGCATCGCAGGTGGACTATGGTCGCAGATGTTTAGATGCGAGAGGACCCTCCTTAGAGGAGGGGCAGAGCTGCAGTCTCGGCTCCGGCACTGACTGGCACTGTGAGCTCGGGCAAGCCAGCCAGCCAGCTCGTGCTTCGTTTCTAACCAAGAGGCCCGGGGTCGGGGGCCTCTGCGGGTCTCTGTGAAGCCGGAGAGGAGCCCCAGTTCTATGGGGCCCAGTCCTTGTTCCCAAAGTCCAAAGGATAAGCTTGACAAGACCCATGATGGATTTCTGGCTGACCCTGGAGGCTGGAGCTGCTCTGTGGGCGGCCACGGTTGTGGGACCCCCCTCTCCCCGCCCCCCCTCGGCGGCCAGGCCTGCCCTCCTCCTTTGCTCGTACAGTCAGGGGTGCTGTGAGCACCGCCAGCCCCGATGGGTCTGTGTTTAGAGTTTGGATCATCAGCTGACTGACAAGATTCTTCCTGTTTCTTAAAAAGAGCTGTTTACATTACTGTCTTCTGTGTTTGTACGCAGAAATAAACTCGGGCAGACCAGAGGACAATAGATTTTATAAGAGCGCTTTGTTAGGCATGTTTGAGGAAAAATATTGAAATACTGCCTTAGATATAAAGACTCCTTATAGTCGGGTTTTTTTTGTTTTTTTTTTCTTGCTTGTAGTTAGTTTTATAGGAAAGCATCAGCCGTGCTGATTAGGATTTAGAAATATTTTCAAAAATTAATTTATTTAGAGAAGGAGGGAGAGAGTACAAGGGAGGAGCAGAGAGAGACAGAGAGAGAGAGGGAATCCCAAGCAGGCTCTACACTGTCAGTGTAGAGCCAGACACGGGGCTCAAACCCACAAACTGTGAGATCATGACCTGAGTGGAAACCAAGAGTCAAACGCTTAAGCAGCCGAGTCCCCCAGGCGCCCCAGGGTTTAGAAATAACCTGTGGGGAGTTCATCTTGGGTAACAGTGTAGGAACATCAGAGCTCCAGACATTTTATCTATCCTTCTTTAAAAAAATTCTACCTCTCAATTTTTTTTTCCCCAAAACCTTTTCGCCCTCTGGTTTCTCCTTCTTCCCTCTGCTCCTGCGAATACCTAGACCCGGCCATAATTGTTGAGATCAGTATTCACCCCCGCCTTCCCCGCGTCCATGACTTGGGTGTGGTAGACCTGCAGTGGGGAAGTCTGTGGTCTGCAGGAGGGGGCTGGTCGCCGATGGCCGAGTTAACGAGATCTGTTCATTTATGATCCATTTTATTTTCCTTCCTTAACCATGAATCCTGTGTGGCCTTAAACTGTCTGCTCTCTGTGAACTGTTCCTGAAGTCCTGTTTCTTTAAATTCTTTTTTAATGTTTTATTTATTTCTGAGACAGAAAAAGAGAGAGAGAGAGAGAGAGAGAGACAGCGCTAGCAAGTGAGGGTCAGAGAGAGAGGGAGACGCAGAATCTGAATCAGGCTCCAGGCTCTGAGCTGTCAGCACAGAGCCCGACCTGGGGCTCAAACTTACGACCCATGAGATCATGACCTGAGCCAAAGTCAGACGCTTAACCGACTGAGCCACCCAGGCGCCCCCCCAAAAGTCCTGTTTCAACTAGAATCATTTGTGTTTGCATCGTAGTCTGAACACAGCTCAGGGAGCCCGGCCGTTACAAGCAGAGCTTCGCGTGGACTTGAGCTGCACTAGGACTTCAGTGCAGGGACAGAGTGGAGACAGAGCACCGAGGACTTGTCACTCCTCGTTCTTGCATCGGGTGCGCGTGTTGATTGCGCTCCCCGACACCGTAGCCTTCATTTCTTCTCTGGTTCTTTCTCCCCCTGAAACTTGCTCCTATTTGTGAAATTTCTCACCAGCGTTTTTCTACCCTCCGGGGCCGTGCGTGTGCGCACTTTGCAGGAGCCCCACAGGCTGCATCCGGGCTGCTAATGCGGTAGACGTCCTGCCCCAGGTTTCAGACGTTATTTGGCCTGAGCTTTTATGGGAGGTCAAGGCAGCTAATAAACTGGGCTGTGCGATTGAAAGGGCATTGAGCAGAGAAGGATGGCGGGCCGCCTGGGCAGCCGGCAAGTGCAGGGAGGGCTGACAGCTGCGAGCCGGCTAATGACGGCTTTACGAGCAGTTTTGCAGCCAGGGTGGGAAATGCGATACAAAGGCCTGGTGCTAATACAAGCTCTCTGCTTCCTGTTCGAGGCATCCACTCGGGGGAGGAAGTTGCCGGTTGTGGGCTCTTCTGCGGCAGTAGCGTGTGCTGATTTGCTTTTTTATGGAGTGTTTGTGTTATTAGTGATTCTCTGTAACGGCCCTTTATGGTGGTTGGGAGGAGGTAACAGAGTGATGGAGAGGTTTAGGGGGCTGCCCAGGGTCCCCCAGAAAACCTCGGGCTCCTGGCACTCCGTCAGGTGCTCATAGGACTTATTTATGCTGCGGTGTCGCCCGTGTGGATCTCCCAGACTCTGAGCCCCGGAGCATAGTCATGGTGAGTTTTAGGTTTTGCTTGGTACCTATGCACCCAGTAGGCAGTAACTTTTTTTTTTTTAATGTTTATTTATTTTTGAGAGAGAGTGAGAGACAGAGTGTGAGTGGGAGAAGGGCAGAGAGAGAGGGAGACATGGGAGCTGTCAGCACAGAGCCTGACGCCGGGCTCGAACTCACAAACTGAGAGATCGTGAGCTGAGCAGAAGTCAGATGCTTAACAGACTGAGCCATCCAGGTGCCCCCAACCCCCCTCCTTTTTTGGGAATATGTGAATTCTTCAAGGACTTCTGGACTTTTGGGGAAAAAGTCTCCTTTCCACTTCTGTGTAATGGCAACGTCACGGGGGCCGAGGGAGGAGGCTGACAGGGGGTTGCTGGTGCGGTGCGGCGAGGGGGTCGTGATGCCTTCCCACCGACGTGGACCCCTGTTCTAGGGGATGACAGTCACATGATGAGATGTGAGAGCGGCTCATTCACCTGGTCTGGGTGTTATGAGTTGATGGGTTGAGAGGTCCCTGTTCCTGCTTGATGTCACCTGGTCGTAGTCACTCCTGCTCTTGCAGGATAACGGGATGTGGGAATGCTCACGGGATGCTTGGGATGGTCCCAGGTTTTCCAGGGAGGAAACGCATTTCCACTGGACACAACTAAGCTGTGAGGGCCACGTGCCCAGACACGGCCCCCCAGGTTTCATTTCTCCCCTCGCCTGATCGTGGATCCGCACAGTTGACACTGTGCTGCCACCGTTGTTTGGTGGTTAGATGGCGACACACTCACATCCAGGCTGGAGAACCCCTTTCCCTTAAAGGCTTGGAACAGCCCCAGTCGGAGAGGAGAAGCTCCGGAGGCTGGTTTTGGCTCCTTTGGGACATTAACGGGGTCGTGCTGGTTCTGAACAGCAACGGAGTAGTGTTCACTGCTCTGTACTAGATCGTTTTAGAAGGATCACGAACTTTCTGGGGCTTCTTTGTCGTCCTCACACAGGGTGACATTCAACGTAACATGCCAGTTTAAATGAGCGCCGCTAATTTTTAATGTTCTACGTCACCTTGCTCCTGGAGACCTCTGAATACCCTTCTGAGTCATTAGTGTGTTACAGCCCTAGAACAGTAGCACAGAAGGGGCCTTGGAGGTTAGGTAGCGCTGGGTGCCATTTGTTAGGTAAGCCTGGTTCCTGCAGCCAGACCACCGGGCTTTGAGTCTTTGCTCTGTCGTTGGCCCACGTCAGGGACTGAGGGAAGCATGTTCCTGCTTTCTGCCAGTTTCCTGGCACAACAGGAATGATTGCTTCACAGGCATGTTCTTCTGGCACATAGTAGGTGTTCATTAAATATTAGCATCCAAACTGCCATCTTCTAAATAAAAAAATTGTTTTTTAAAATTTATTTTTGAGACAGAGCATGAGCAAGAGAAGGTCAGAGAGAGAGGGAGACATTAGAATCCCAAGCAGGCTCCAGGCTCTGAGCTGTCAGTACAGAGCCTGACACAGGGCTCGAACCCATGGACTATGAGATCACAACCTGAGCTGAAGTCTGTCGCTTAACCGACTGAACCACCTGGACCCTTGAACTGCCATTTTCTAGAAGAGACGGGCAAAGCTTACGTCTCTAGATGGGGGACCTCCTGACCCCAGAGTTCACTGCACACAGTGAACATCCAGTGTATTTATTTTCTGTTCTGTCATTAACCACGTCTGTCTGTCTCTCTGCTCATCTGTCTGGCCAGCATTTCTTTGGCCGTTAGTGGATAGGTGTGTGGTCCCCGGATTCAGTGCTGGGACAGAAAGGTGGTGAAGACAGAGCCCTGCCCTTGAGCCTCACAGCCCTGGGGTAGGGGGCAGGGGTGCTGAGCTCAGGCCACCGCGCTGGCTGCTGCCATGTCTCTTCCACGGCATCTCTGCGTGAGATGACACGGCTGGCTGTGGAGTGGGATGGGATGGTTTCCAGGAGAGGGGGCAGCCGTGTGGATGAGTAGGAACTAGCGGGCGAAGGCTGAAGGAGGCGAGGTCGTCCAGGATTCTCGTGAATAGAGAGGGGCCACGTGAGTGCTGAGAAACAGCGTAGCCCCCACCTTGCCTTCACGAGAGGTTAAATGACTGGAAGCTTTCTCCTGATGGCACCTTGTTAGACATCAAGAGAGCAGCGGGGTGCCCACGTTCACGACAGCATCATTCACAAGACCCAGAGTGGAAGCAAACTGAGGTGCTTAATCAGTGGATGAGTGGACAGACAAAATGTGGTCCGTATGTAGCTGAAGGAAATCTACAAAACACATACGTTACTGTCTATAATCTTTGCTGAATGTATAAAAAGGAAGGAGATTTGGACACATGTGCTACGTGGTTGATCTCGAAGACCTCATGCTAAGACAGATAAGCCGGGTCACGGAAAGACAGATAGTGGGGGATTCCACTTACAGGTGATACTTAGAGCTTTTGGATTCAAAGAAGTGGAATGGCGGGGAATGAAGGTCACCAGGGCCTGGGGTGGGGGAAATGGGGAGTTGATGCCTACTGATGAGGAGTTTCAGTCTGGGAAAATGAAAATGGTTCTGGAGACGGAAGGTGGTGATCACTGCACAAAGGTGGGTGAGTTGTACTTAATGCCACTGACTGCATGTTTAGGGATATAAAAGGGGCGCCTGGTTGGCTCAGTCAGTTAAGTGGGCGACTTCGGCTCAGGTCATGATCTCATGGTTCGTAGGTTTGAGCCCCGTGTCAGGCTCTGTGCTGACAGCTCAGAGCTTGGAGCCTGTTTCAGATTCTGTGTCTCCCTCTCTCTCTGACCCTCCTCTTCTCCTGCTCTGTCTCTTTCATGAATAAACAAACACTAAAATTAAAAAAATAAATAAATATATGGAAAGGTACATCGTGTGTTACGTATACTTCACCACACACACATGCGCGCGCACACACACACACACACCCACAGCAGTACAGACTGTGTCACAGGTAGTGACCTAAGGGGACAGACGTCAGGCAGGGCAGCTTTCCTCCGGTAACAGCGCATAAAGGGTGATCGCGATAACATTTGTGGATCTAACAGCCACCTGCTTCTAAGCCCGTTATGTGCAGTATCCTCTTTAAGCGCCCTTTGGTTGGGTACGGTTACTGTCCCCATTTTACAGATGAGGAAACTGAACACTATTAGGACCCGGGCAGGGGTCCTAAAGTAGACGTGGGGCTGGGCGGGGACAGAATGGCAACCTCCCTGTGAACCTCACTCTGGCCCCGTGAGAGTGACGGGGCCAGGTGAGGGGCTGGTTGATGGAGGGGGCCAGGAGCTGGCCTGCCCTTTCCTTTCCTAGAAGAAGCCCAGCCCTGGTCAGCCCGGAGCCCACCAGCCCCTCCCTCTGCCTCTGCTGTGGGACAGTGCATGTCCGGGCAGGGGCCACGTTCCATAGGAACCGGTCAGAGCAGCCATTTTATTTGTGCTTATAACAAAGTTTCACACAGGCCACCATCATCATCACTGAGTGAATGCTTGACAGCGGGGAAAGGAGTCTCTTTGAGGGCAGCCCATTGAGTGCTCCCCTGCGTAATAGTTATTAATACGTTACCATAATTCTACTGTATGTTTTGCAATAAACTAAAAAAAAAAACAAACAAAAACAACTCATTAGCTCTTGGTTACTTCACAGCAAGTTCAATGGCGGCGTAACTTTTCCCAATTTGCCAGCACATTTTGTGTGATTGCTTCTTTGGAGTTAGACCAAACGGATGCCTTTAAAGATTAGATAGGCTAATCGGACCTGGTATTTATATAGCTGCCTTTTTGAGGTTTCTGTACCGGGTGGGACCCTGCTTCCATTCAACAGCTGTTTGCATACAGCAGGTGCCCCGTGCCAGGCACCGTTCCGGCCCCTGGTCAGTGTCACCAGGGACCCTGCCTGCTCTTTTCCAGAGCAGTGCTGTTCGCACTTTGTGGGATTTCAGAGGTTAACGAGACACTCACCTTCGTATAGGTGTCTGACACTTCCCAGGTCAAGGGAAAGGAATTTTGCTGTGGCGTAAAGTACTCTAGGACTCTGCCCACAGACGTAGGGCCACAGCATCTATATCACGGTACAAAGCTCCTGGGGCTCCTGGGGGGCTCAGTCAATTGAACGTTGGACTTCGGCTCAGGTCATGATCTCACAGTTCTTCAGTTCGAGCCCCACGTTGGGCTCTGTGCTGACAGCTCAGAGCTTGGAGCCTGTGTCTCCCTCTCTCTCTCTCTCTGCCCCCTACCTTGCTTGTGCTCTGTGTGTGTGTGTCTTTCTCTCTCTCTCCAAACAACAACAACAACAGACTATAAAGCTCTTAAGCTTCTCTTGCAAAAGTAGAAGCAAACCATTCTCATGGATTCTGACTAACTGGGAGTTTTTTTTGGTGGCTCATTGCCCATTCCTCCTGCCTCTCCTGGTTCAGACTTCCCACAGTGTGAAAAGCTCCCACAGTGGCTTTTGTCTAAAGCAAGGCCATCGATGGCCCAGGAACTGCTTTCTGGGTCCATCAGTATCATGACCCAGAAAGTGAAAGGCTACGTATTCCATTACAACTTGGAGCCATTCCACCTCCAGACGTGAGTGCATTTGGGCAGAGACAGGAGGAAGGCCAGGGTGACACACCACTAGATAGCAGCTAGAAGTGGGTGTGGGAAAATAGAAGAGTATGGCCTCAGTTTCTAGAGGCGTTTCTGTAAAAGGCATTACCAATGTTAATACAGAAATATCAATGATGCAATCCTGTAGTCATGAATATAAGGTGCATGTGTGTAAAATCTGTCTGCGTGTTATCTGGGAACATATATAGTAGGTAGTACGTATGAATTACAAAGCGCTGGGTTCAGATGCAGGTGTTTTTTCCTTTCTGTGCTGCAGTTTGGAGAAAGAGTGAATTCATAGTTACGTCATTTGGCTCTGCCCAAAATGAGTGCAGGTCTGAAACAGTCTTAGAAGACGGAATCACACTTCCTTTCCAGGTCTCGGTGTTAGCCTCATTCCCTTTGGGTGGCTGGCAGGTCACCTGTGCTGTGGGCATGGTTGCGTCACGTGGCTCAGCGAGGTGGTGACTCAAACACACAGCCCCAGAACAGGGAACCAGGAAGCGAGGACTTACGTAGAGGCAGGGCTGCCTTCCACCTGGCTCTCCCTGTAAATACCAGCCAAGGGCGAGTTTCCATGGGCTGAGATCCTTTGAGATTCTGTCAGGTAGAGATTTAGGAGGAGGGGAACCCCAGCAGGTACAAAAAATGAGAAGATAGAATTTTGTGGCAAGATGTAGAAAGTCACTCAGCCCAGCCATGATCCAAAAATAGCAAAGAAGCCATAATCTCAGTTCTAAGGTCACTATTGTTGTATTAATGTGTCCCTAGAAGCCTTCTTTTGTTCTATTTTTTAAAAAAATTTTTTAAAAAATGTTTTATTTCTAGGAGAGAGAGAGAGAGAGACAGCGTGAGCAGGGGAGGGTCAGAGAGAGAGGAGTCACAGACTCTGAAACAGGCTCCAGGCTCTGAGCTGGCAGTCAGCACAGAGCCCGACGCGGGGCTCGAACCCACGAACCGCGAGATCATGACCTAAGCGAAAGTCGGACGCTTAACTGACTAAGCCACCCAGGCGCCCCTGTTCTATTTTTTTTTACTGTTTAGTTATTTATATATATATATATAGAGAGAGAGAGAGGGAGAGAGAGAGGGAGAGAGGGAGAGAGGGAGAATGTGATTAAGGGTGGGGCAGAGAGAGAGAAGGAGAGAATCTCTAGCGGGCTCCAGAGCCTGACTCGGGTCTCGACCTCATGAAACATGAGATCACGACCTGAGCCAAAACCAAGACTCAGAGACACTCAACCGACTGAGCCACCTGGGCGCCCCACATCTGTTCTATTTCTAGTTGTTTTCTCTTCCTGTCTGGAGTTAAAAGGGAAGAGCCACAAGCCTGGAAATATTGCGTTATCGAAGGTGGTGAAATTTCACCTCCAAGTATATTCCCTATGAGATGGTGGAAGTATTTTTTTAAAAAATATTTGGGGGGCGCCTGGGTGGCTTAGTCGGTTAAGCATCCGACTTTCGCTTAAGTCATGATCTCGCGGTTCGTGGGTTCGAGCCCCGCGTCGGGCTCTGTGCTGACTGCCAGCTCAGAGCCTGGAGCCTGTTTCAGTCTGTGACTCCCTCTCTCTCTGTCCCTCCCCTGCTCATGCTGTCTCTCTCTCTCCTAGAAATAAATTAAAAACAATAAAAAATAAAAATATTTGGGAAGAAATGGATCCATGGTCTGTGAAGATCATACCAGAATTTACTCGTAAGTGGAAAGTCCTGTTCTATGAAAGGGGACCAGAGATGGTCCAGAAAGATGGATCTTTAGGTCTAGCCTGGCATTTTATTTCCTTTTTCCTTTGCATCTCGGGCGGCATCTGGAATCTTCCCCCTATTCCCGATTGTCCTGTATGTTTGCTGTATTTCAGGAGCCAACGCTCTGGGCCTGGTGTAACCTGCTCCCACCCCTCTTCATTCCGTTGATTACACTGCACACCCTTCACGGTGGGGCTGGCCGTAGAGGGCAGAGTGTGAAGGTCCTGGCGGGTGTTGTAGATAATATGCCATGTTAGCTACTCTCCGGTGTCTTGGTATCTCGTTCACATCTTTCATGCTCAGTATAACGGCTTTGGGGACCCCAGGCGGTGGCTCCTGCTATCGTGGGGGGCCATACGGCTGATAGGAGGGGCCGACGGGTGATGGATCCTCTGAATGTAGGACGATTCTTTCTGTGACTTTTGGAGGAGATGTTTACTTCTCAGTAAAAAGTGGTGTGAAGCATAATGCTGTCTGGTACTTTCGCGAACAGGGGGTTTTCAGGGAGCCCTGCAGTAGCCTCAAGGGCCATTTGCCACGTCTGCGTAGACACACAGAGGCATGGCCAGGTCCCTCTGTTTTTGAGAGAGGGAAGATGCTGTCTTTATTGATCCTAATCCCCTCCGAGATGATGCTACCTGTTACCAGAAGAGAAGTGCTAAGCCCCCTCAGAGCTTCCCTTGGGTCAGGGGTCATGCGGAACCTGGGTGTTGGGGGGCGCACTTGAGCGTGACCCCTGGCTCAAGAGCAGCCTGTAGAACAGTGGCAGAGAGCGCGGCGTCGGGGACCCTGCCCTGTGTGAGTGTGGCCTCTGGGAAGTGGCTATTACCTCCTCTCTGTGAGGTGAGGGCAAGGACTCATGGCCTTTTGGCTTTGATTTTACTTGTCTCCTAGTGATGGATAATGGCGGTGGCGGTTTGGGCCCGTTTCTGATTAGTAAAATGACCCTTCACGGGAGGCTCTGTGAAGAATGTTCTCCTGAACTTCGCGAACCTGGCGAGTTGCATAGCCTCAGGTCCTGTGTTCTCAGGCTGAGAGAATGAAAGGCTTGGTGTGGGGAGATTGCAGCTTTTTGGGATGAGAGAAGGCGGGAGGGTTGCACTGAGAGCTGGTTTATGGATGGGTTGGGGTGGCTTCCTCTCAGGAGGTGGGGGGGCCTGCAGGAAGGCTGGCTGGGGAGGCGGCGGGGGGAGGGGGTGTCTTTGGCAGCGAGGTGAGGGCGCCAGGCACTTCCAGACGACTCTGGGCAGAGACTACATGATTTCTGTGACTTGAGCTGCTTCTCCAAGTGATTCTAGAACATTCAGGAGATACACAGAGCATCTGTGCCGGGCATTGCGTTAGGAGCTCGGAACTTTCAAGTACAACCAAATAACTGAGTTTGACCTTGGAGTTGCTATCCTGGGTTTGGGGCTGTGTTTTAAAATTAAAAACAAAACTTTTTTTTTTTTAATGTTTATTTCTGAGAAAGAGAGACAGCGTGAGCAGGGGAGGGTCAGAGAGAGAGGGAGTCACAGACTGAAACAGGCTCCGGGCTCTGAGCTGGCAGTCAGCACAGAGCCCGACACAGGGCTTGAACCCACGAACCGTGAGATCATGACCTGAGCTGAAGTCGGACGCTTAACCGACTGAGCCACCTAGGCGCCCCAGCAAAACTTTTTTAATGTTTTTTTTTTTGTTTATTTATTTCTAGGAGAGAGAGAAGACAGCATGAGCAGGGGAGGGTCAGAGAGAGAGGGAGTCACAGGCTGAAACAGGCTCCAGGCTCTGAGCTGGCAGTCAGCACGGAGCCTGATGCGGGGCCCGAACCCACGAACCGTGAGATCATGACCTAAGCGAAAGTCGGACGCTCAACCAACTAAGCCACCCAGGCACCCCATAATGTTTATTTTTAAGAGAGAGAGATAGAGCACGAAGGGAGAGGGGTAGAAGAGAGGGGGACACAGAATCTGAAGCAGCTCCAGGTTCTGAGCTGTCAGCACAGAGCCCGATGCAGGGCTTGAACCCCCAAACCACGAGGTCATGAACTGAGCCGAAGCCGGATGCTCCACCAACTGACCCACCCAGGCACTCTGGGGCTCTGTCTCAAAATAAGGAGTGCTGTCCTTAGGGTTCTGATTTCTGCTCAATGCTTTTTTACTTAGTCCTTTAAGTGATGAGATTCTCGGGGTGTCCCTTTGGTCAGCTGTCTCTTGGTCTTTATTCTAAGCTTTTTCTTTCTTAATTTTTAAATGTTATACATATTTTTTGAGAGAGTGAGTGCAGGTGGGGGAAGGGTGGAGAGAGACGGGGACAGAGGATCTGAAGCAGGCTCTGCGTTGTCAGCACGGAGCCCAGTGTGGGGCTCAAGCTCACGACCCACGAGATCCTGACCTGAGCCGAAATCAAGAGTCAGACACTTAACTGACTGAACCACCCAGGTGCCGCCAAACCTTTTTCTTTTTTAACTGTGGTAAAATAGACATAAAGTTTACTGTCTTCACCATGTTCAAGTGCACAGGTCAGCAGAGTTAAGGACGTCCGTGTGCTGTGCAGCCATCCACCCACAGAACTTTCTCATCTTCCCAAGCTGAAACCCTGACCCCACTGAACAGCTCTCCATCCTGCCCTCCCTGTTCTAAGTTATTTTGAATTACCATAGCGCTGGAAATACTCCAGAGGAATGTTCTAAGGAGAAAGACCTGCATGATTCTTTAAGTCACCCGTTCACGTATTCATTCCTCTAACATCCTTTAAGCTCCTGATGTGCACCACTCTCTGCGTTATGTGCTACAGATGCAAAACCAAATGAAAGCCAGACTTTGGTCGCAAGAGGTCTACCAACTAGAGGAGACAAGCGTGTCAGCAAATGAGTCCTCGGCTGTCTTACAAAGGCTGCTGGGCGAGTGTGGACGGTGGGGTTGGGCAGTTAAGGTGGTGTCGGAAACACCAGGGAGGAGCCTCCATCTGAGCTGCGAGGGACCAGCAGGCATTGGCCTTGATGAGAGTGGGCAGGGAGGGCATTCGTCCAGGTGATCAATTAGCGGAAAGCACCATAAAAGCGGCGGACTTTGGTCGCAAGAGGTTTACCAGCTCATAGAAGGGCCTGAGTCTTCTCTCCATCAAGCAGGTAGGTCATCGATGAGTTCAGGTTCAGCTCCCCCCGCGAGAATGTGGGATCATTCTTTTTAGTAGGTTTATTGAGATACAATTTGCATGCCATCATGTAAATTGTAAAAAAAAAAATTTTTTTTTTTTTTAAATAGGATTTGGGGCTTGAACTCACAAGCCTGAGATCAAGACCTGAGCTGAGATCAAGAGTCAGGTGCTTAACTGACTGAGCCACCCAGGAGCCCCCAAAGGCACCTGTTTTGAATGTACAGTCAGATGGCTGTTAGTATATTCCCAGAATTTTGCCGCCATCAGAACCATCTAATTTCAGAACATTTCTGTCACTCCCTTTTCTCCGTTCCCCCATCTTCGCAGCCACAGGAAGTCACCGATCTACTTTCTTTTTCTGTAGATTGGCCTGTTCTGGACATTTCATATACGTGGAGTCATTCAATACATGGTATTTTGTGCCTGACTTCTTCTACTCAGCAGAATGTTTTCAAGGTTCGCCATATTGTAGGATGGTATTCCATTGTGTGGATGTACACGCTCTGTATCTGTCCATCAGCGTTTCTTTCTCGCTATAATGAAAAATGCCGTTAGGAACATTTAGGCATCGGTCTCTGTGTGGACGTATATTTTCATTTCTCAGGGGCTGATACTGAGGGGTGTCTGTGGCAGCTGTGTATTTAACATTTTGAGAAACTTCCAAGCTGTTTTCCAGTGTGGCCACATCATTTACATTCCCACCAACAACTGATCAGATCTGCTTTCTCCACACCCTCACCAATTGTTGCTATCGTCCGTCGTTTTGATTCCAGTGGATGTGAAGTGTCACACCGTGGTTTTGATCTGCATTTCACTGATGACTTGTAAGGTTGGGCGTCTTTTCAGGGGCTCATTCCCCATTCTTATGTTTTCCTTTTCAGAGAAACGTCTAATCAAATTTTTTGCTCATTTTTTAAAAATTAAAAAAAATTATTTTATTTAAAAATTTTTAAATATTTATTTTTGAGACAGAAACTGAGCATGAGTGGGGGAGGGGCAGAGAGCGAGGGAGACACAGAATCTGAAGCAGCTCCAGGCTCTGAGCTGTGAACACAGAGCCCGATGTGGGGCTCTAATCCACAAATGGTGAGATCGTGACTTGAAGTGACGTCAGATGCTTAACTGGCTGAGCCACCCAGGTGCCCCGGTTTTATTTTATTTTAGAGAGTGAGAGAGCAAGAGCAGGGGAGAAGGGCAGAGGGAGAGAGAATCTCAAGCAGGCTCTACACTCAGCACTGAGCCCCTCGCGGGGCTTGATCCCACAACCCTGGGATTATGACCTGAGCAGAAATCGAGAATTGGCCACTCAACCAACTGAGCCAATCAGGTGCCCCTTTTGTTCATTTTTTTAATTGGGCTTTCTGTTGTTGTCATTGCTGCTGTTACTGAGTTGTGAGAGTACTTTATATATTCTGGATATTAGTCCCTTATCAGATATGTGACTGGCTACTGTTTTCTCCTAGTCTGTGAGTTATCTTTTCGTTTTCTTGATGATGTCATTTGAAGCACTAATGTTTCATTTTTGATGAAATCCAACTTACCAACTTTTCTTGCTCTGGTTTTGGTGTCTTGTCTGAGAATTCATCGCCTAACCCGAGGTCATGAAAATTCATTCTCATACGTTCTTTTAAGGGTTTTATGGTTTTAACTTCAACTTAGGTCTATGGTCCAGTTTGAGTTAACATCTTTCACTTGTCCTGCAGGAAAAAATTTCCCTAGACTCATTCGGGTCTCAATAAGACAGATATGGATTTTTTTTTATGCTCTTTAAGTTTTTAACACAGCACTCCTGGCGGCCATCACATGCTGGGTAGAGTCAAGGTTGCAGAGAGTGACGTGAGAGTTGGCACGTGAAACGTGCCGGAGTTGAACATCCTGCCAGAGTGTCTAATGTGTCTTTGGGCGGCTGGGAGATGGGCCACACAGGCCACTTGCAGGCAGGAGATGGGCTCCAGGACCTTGGCGCTAAGCAGAGGAAGGCTTGACTGCCTGACCAGCATCACAGGTGACAATGCAAACGAGCCATCAGGGAGACACCTGGTGTCACGGCATAATGAAGTCATTGTGGCACCTGGGCAGCCTTCCAGGTGAGCTGTCAGAAGGGCACACAGCGATCAGGTTATTTGCTGGCATGCTGTCCTGTAGTTCGTTGATAAAACTCTCCATTCTTGCTTTCATGTTTTTTGTTTTTCTGTTTTTGTTTTTTTTTTGACGTCTGCCTTTCTCTCCTACAAAAGGCACAGGAGCCTCCTTCCTTCCTTCCTATGTTTTTTTCTTTTTAATGTTTATTTATTTTTGAGACAGAGAGAGAGCATGACCGGGGGAAGGAGCAGTGAGAGAGGGAGACACAGAATCTGAAGCAGGTACCAGGCTCCGCCGAACTGTCAGCACAGAGCCTGACGTGGGGCTTGATCTCATCAACTGTGAGATCATGACCTGAGCCGAAGTTGGATATTCAACTGACTGAGCCACCCAGGTGCCCCAGTGTTTATTTTTGAGAGAGAGTGCCAGAGGGGGAAGGGCAGAGAGAGGGACAGAGGATCTGAAGCTGGCTGTGTGCTGATAACAGTGAGCCCGACACGTGGCTTGATTCATGAACCATGAGCTCATAACCCGAGTTGAAGTTGGACCCACAACCGACTGAGCCTTCCAGGCACCCCCCCTCCCTCCCCGGCACAGGAACTTTCTTAAGCACACCTTTGTTTTCCCTCCCAAGTCCCCCAAGGATCAGCTATAACTTTTGGAGAAGTGAGGGGAGGTGAGCTTCTAGGCTTATTTTTACCAAAAACCAAGACCAGTGGCATAGGATAGAAGTCACTAGATGCAGTGACCTCATTGGATATTTCCTTTTGAGGCATGAATCATAAAAGCGAATTGAGAGGTAGCCTGTCAAGATGAATTTGAAATGTGTAACTTGAGCTCAAGGCCAGGTCTGAAGACACTGCTGGAAATAGCTTAGCCCCCTGGCAGACTGAGCGATAATGGAGATCAGGGGTTGGTCTTAGGTGCTGACCTTGGTGTTTACACACAGATCATCATCTGCACACACAAGTATGCACCCTGTGTGCATACTCTCTGGAGAATCCTTTGTCCCTGGTTCGTGTTCTTCCATTCACCATTTGAGTTTAAATCTTGTAGGAAAGTACTGAAGATCAAACGTGGCTGTCTCTCCTGCATGGAAATAAGAGGAGAGCCAATATATAAAATTCTGAGTTTGCGTAACAAATCGAACATGGAGTACCAGTTCTCATCATGAAATGCTATAACCGTGGTTTACCTTTAGGGAGCGACTTCCCCTTGGTGCAACTGAAGTGAACTTTTCAGGAATTCTTGGAAGTGCGCCTGTACCTTCTATCTCCCAGGGTGTACACAGAGGCTGTGTAATACCTAGTAGGTGGTTTTTAGAGAAGCGACATCTGCTTTTACTGCTGCGGTTGATAGAGATGTCTTACTGAACATATCTCTTGTTTGCGTGGAACAAGTCTGTCTGGAGTGCCGGCTTAAACATTTCTGTGGGTATTTACATCCCAGTACAACGGGATACCATATGATTCTAGATTGGAATCCAAGACACTCAGACCCGCAGTTAATTTTCAGAGCCAAATTTTTTGTATCGCTTCTCTGGGATTATGCTAATCATCTGATTCAAATTCAGCTCAACCCACATTTTTGAGAGCCTGCTGTGTGCTAAGGTGGTGGTGATACTTACTAAGATGTCATTCCAGCCTTGAGGAAGAGTATTAAGAGGGAACAATCTGGACAATATCCAGAGGTCACGTTGTGTTGGGACTAAGTCAATGTAAACATCATTTCTTAGGTGGTCTCATTACTCTGAAAGTCGGGTCTGTTCTCTATCAACGAACACTGTCGTCTGTCTTTTCTCTTTGCAAAGCCTGAGGGGTGGCACATTGCAAACCTTTGACACAGTAGTGGGCACTCATCTGGTATTTTAATGACCAACATCAAGAATTCCAGTTGCCACCAGGGGCGCCTGGGTGGCTCAGTTCATCGAGCGTGCAACTCTTGATTTTGACTCCGGTCATGATCCTGGGGTCATGGGATCGAGCCCCGCATCGGCCTCTGTGCTGAGTGTGGAATCTCCTTAGGGGTCTGTCTCTCCCCTTCTCAAATTAAAAAAAAAAAGAAAAAGAAAAAATTCACTTGCCACCAGTTTACTTGTATTTTTAAAGTTTATATTTTCTCAAATTGGTCTCCACCCTGTGCCCACGTGTGTGGTAGTGTTCTAAGTAATAGCAACAGCAGCAAAATCCCCAATGAGCCACTGGCTGAGTTGGGGCCTGGAGATGCAGGCAGCGTCCCTTGAGATTCGTGTGAAAGCTTTCCCAGCAAAGAATGGACCCCCTTCCTTAACCTCAGGCTAACTGTCACCCAAGAGCCCCTTCCCTGGAGTCTTCATTTTCTACTTTATTTGGGTGCAACTAAACCCAGCTGAATAGTTTTAGTGAGTTATGCCCCGGGACAAGGCAACCTGACCGTGTCTGTGAGGAAGAGTGAATTTCAATAACTAGGGTTGACAGGAGTTGTTTTGGGGGAGTAACCATGAAAAGCAGTGGGAATTCCCAAGGTCAGGAGTCAGAACACTTGGGGACCCTCGTCTTACTTCCTGCTTCAGCTTGGCCTCCTGTAAAGTGGGAGTCTTAGCACCCATCCTGCTTACCTTTCAGACAAGAATCAAATGCGACATCTAAGTGTCTACGAAGTTAAAGTGCCATCATTGTCATCGTCACCACCAGGGAAGGAGGATAGTGTTGGAAGAGGTCTGGTTGTTTTCTAACAATTTAAATGTCCCAAATAAAAGATAGTAAGACCTTTGGAAAACCAGTGGTTTGGCTAATGACGTGGAGTGTTTCTCTGGTCACTTGCCTTTGACCAGCCTGAGAAACGGTCAAAGGGATGATCCGGGTTTCTGTCTTGATCAAATGCTCAGTGTACCCACTGGTGCTCTAGGGGAATGTGGATGGGGAAGGCTCTTGGCTTTCAGTTTTGTGAGTGGGAATGGGTACTCACTGTGGGCAGCGATGAGATGGTAAACTCCGTTTTCGTGGCTTATGAGAAATGTTAAACAGTTACTAGAATGTTTATTGGTCACACAATAGGGTAAGTTGATTAAGGGCCTTGAAGGACTGGCCAAAGATGTGGAATTAATTCACATTCCTGAGCTCAAGACCGAGATAGTGAAAACTGTGATTGAGGATTGCTTTTCTGATCTTGGAGAAATTCAAGATTGAATGATGAAAATCTGCTTGGAGATTGAGATGGGAAACAAGAGGCAGATTTAAGACCCTGTAGGAAACAGGCATGGCTGGTGAGCTACGGGAGTGGGTGGGAAGTGAGGCTGCTATAAGAACAAGCAAAACCCACCTCTCTCTCTCTGATGGCCTCCATTTGCTCCAGGGTTATATCTTCATATTGTCATGTTTGGGTTTGATTTAATCGCTCAATTTAGGGAAGACATTTTACATTTCCCTTTATGCTCTGCAAACTACTGACATGGTAAGTTTTGTGAAAGTAGCACCCAGGAAAATGCCACCTACAAAAATGCTTAAAATTGTGAGTCATTGTGCATTGCTGGTAGGAACAGCAAATGGTACAGCTGAGATAGAAGATGGTGTGGCGGGTCCTCAAAAATTACACATAGAACCGGGGCGCCTGGGTGGCTCAGTCGGTTAAGCATCCGACTTTGGCTCAGGTCATGATCTCACGGTTCGCGTAGGGCTCTGTGCTGGCAGCTCAGAGCCTGGAACCTGCTTCAGATTCTCTGTCTCTCTCTCTCTGACCCTCCCCTGCTCACACTGTTTCTCTCTTTGTCTCTCAGAAATAAATAAAACATTAAAAAAAAAATATAAAAAATATAAAAAATATTATACATAGAATTTCAGTATGATCTAGCAGTTCTACTTCTGGGGGTATACTGAAAAGAATTGGAAGGAGGGACTCAAACATATATTTCCACACCCATGATCAGTAGCTGTGTGTGTGTGTGTGTGTGTGTGTGTGTGTATGTATGTACATATGTATACATATATATATATGACATTTTAACATATAATATGTACAAAATTCAGTGTTAAAAAAGGAAGACAAGTCCAAAATACTATACGGATGAACCTTGAGGATATTTTACAAAGTGAAATAAGCCAGTCAAGAAAGGCCAAGTCTTCTGTGATTCCACTTACAAGAAGGCTCAGAAGAGTCAGACAGAACATAGAATGGTGGTTGGCGGGGTCTGGGCAGAGGGACCTGGGGAGTTAGTGGTTAAGGGCACAGGGTTTTGGTCTGGGACAATGAAGGAGTTCCGGAGATGGATGGGAGTGCAATAGCACAACAGTGTGAATTACCACTGACCTGACCACTGAAAGATGGTTAATGTGGCAAATCTTATGTATTTTACAGGAGAAAAAAATGTGAACTATTCTCTTGCATTGGTGATATTTTGCTTTCAAATCCTGGAAAATATAGATTATAAAATTCTCTTCTCCTGTTATTCCGGTTCAGGAAAGTTAACTATGGTTGTGCTTTTCTTTTAAATGTCATTTGCTCTTAAAAAAAAAAAAGGCAATAATGTTTCCTAGGCCGAGCACACCCTGTTACCATTTTCATTAGCATACTGCAAAGTGTAATGTAAAACTTGCCCTACTCTGTGAGGTCCCCCTTTCTGAAGGGGACCCTAAATTAAAGGGAAACCTCATCTCTTCCATGTGCTGCTCCAAAAGTGAGCTCTTGTGGCCAGAAAGAGGGTCACAGACTCTCTGGGTTTGCAAGAGCATGAACACCAAGTGAAAGACCATCTAAGGGACCAGCCCACAGAAGGGCTTCCGGCCTGCGGCTCAGGTCACTAGGACCCCCAGAACCTCCTGCCTTTCATGCCAGGTGTTTCCAGAACCAAGTCATTTGGTTGGTAATCTTTCCGTCTGAAAGACTGCCTTGGAACAAGTGGGCATGTGGTCTGGACGCCAGGTCAGAGGACATGGGGTGGCAGCTTCGCAGCTGCCCATCAGCACACCCCCTAATCAGTCACAGGTCCCATTTCCCCAGGAGTGACTTCTGACTTTGAAAATCGGGTTCCTAATCCTGTGCCCGGCGTCCATTTTCCTTTTCCCATAAGATTCCTGAAATGATTATCCACGTTTCTGACAGATGTCACGAAAACCTCAACTCCCTTGTAAGGTGCCCCTTGATTTGAACAAAGTGGCCATTTTCCCTTAGTCTTAGGATTCCTCAGTTTCCCTATCGTGGGTATGTACCAAATATGTATAAAAACAATATTTGTTTATTTGTGATGCTGGCTTTTCCTGTGATAAGGTACCACCACAAAGATTTGGGAGGAAGGTTGAAAAGAAGTTACCTTCTAAAATGGAAACTGGTACAATCCACCTCTGATAGATGATGTTACCCATGTGGAGAAAACCTTCAGCCAAACCCACTGAAGAAATGATCAGGGATGTGTTGGTGCTGCTAGGATGTGCTCTCTGGAAGATATGACTGGATCGTTACCATGAAGGGAAGTTTATAAGTAACTTGACTATATTACTATGTGGCCATGAACTGATGGTGTCGTGGCTGACTGAAGAAAAGGAGAATTAGATGGTATTTGTCTGCGTGCCTTGAACACTGCCAAGGGTTAAGGGTATTTGACAATTGATTATATGAATGCAGTAGTTCCTAGAAGTAGGGCAGATACCCAGCTGCTCTATACCAGGAGGCTGACCTAGTTGTTTGGGCCATTGCCTTTCCTGATTTACTGGGCACCTTTTTGATGGGTTGGACATCTCTTCTAATTATAATTAATCAAGGCCTCGTTCACAGTTTTGTCTCTATGAACATGCCTATTGTAGGTCCCTCATGTAAGTGGAATCCCACAGTGTCTGTCCTTCTACAAACCCTGTTCATTAGCTTTACAAAATAATGATGAACTTAATCACGGTAACAGTTATTTCAAGATTCCATCAACTGGCGAGCCGATTGTTATCCTCGAAGTGTAATTAAAATACTATGTACTGGGGCGCCTGTGTGGCTCAGTCGGTTGAGTGTCCGACTTTGGCTCAGGTTGTGATCTCACGGTTTGCGAGTTTGAGTCTGGCTCGCTGCTGTCAGCGCGGAGCCCACTGTGGATCCTCTGTCCCCCTCTCCCTCCCCCTCCTCTGCTCATGTGCTCTGTCTTCCTCAAAAAAAGTAAACATTTAAAACAATACTATGTACTAAATAAATTATAAACACATAAGAGAGTTAAACGTAAGAAATAAAACAGAAAAATATAGGTGATTAATCAATGGATGGAGAAGATTCTAAGCTTAAGGGAATGAAAAATTCCACCTTAAACATACACTTTGATTGTCAAATGTATTTCAATGGTAAAAGAAAAGAAAGACAAGAAAATTTGGAAGGTATCACAAGAGAAAAATAGGGACAGGTTTGGTTATGTACATACATTCTGTATATCAGAAAACAAGGACATTTGATAAATAAACCCAATCTGTAGAGGAGGTAAAATTGACAACCACAGTGTTACTATACTTACTGTATAATTTTTTTGTATCAGTTGTTAATGTAAGTAGCAAGACCCCAATAGATAAATGGACTAAGTTTACAAACTTTGCAAAAGGGGAAACACAAATATAAGAAAAATGGGTCTGGAGGAGGGCACTTGGAAACCAACTTGACAATAAACTTAAAAAAAAAAAAAGAAAAATGTTACAGCAGCTCTGGTACCAGTTTGGATTCAGCTTAGGAAAGATTTTTAAAAATGTGATATTTTTTCATATGACAAAGGGTACATTGATAACACCTGTCATGGAAAGCTGTCTGATGAGCCGTAAGGTTATTTTTTGCCTCTGACCTAGTAGTTTCACTTCTGAGGATCTCTGTTATGGAAATAATCATAAGCACAAAGATATTTCCTCAAACATTATTTCTGACGATAAGGAACTTAAAAGAAGTCACGTGTTCAGCATTATAGAAATGGTTCAGTGAATTACGACCGATCCGATTGAACACTATGTGGGGATTTAAATGAAATACATAAAAAGTTTCTGGGGTGTGGGGAAAAGGCTCATGATGTTATTGAGGGAGCAGAGAGCAGGATGTGACCCACTGCATGGGCAGCATGGTCTGGTCTAGACAGTTAAAAACCATTTTTTTAAATGTTTATTTATTTTTGAGAGAGAGACCAAGCATGAATGGGGGAGGGGCAGAGAGAGGGAGACACAGAATCCGATGGAGGCTCCAGGCTCTGAGCTGTCAGCACAGAGCCTGACGCGGGGCTTGAACTCACAGGCTGTAAGATCATGACCTGAGCCAAAGTCAGACGCTTAACCAACTGAGCCACCAGGCGCCCCTGAATAGGGTGAGCTCTTAAAGGCAGCTGCGTGGCTAGGCCACAGTGATTGCTGCTTTCCACGGACTCCGCTCGAATTTTGCATGGGAGCCAGTGTGACCTGGGCTCATTCCTTTGCAGACTGACTTTAAAAAGCTGCCTTTGCCTTCCTGTCTGGCTGCGTGTGTGTGTCTGCCACCCGGGGTTTCCTTTCTCCGCCTGCAGCCCTTCAGGGAGTCCAGGATCCCACGCTGTGTTTACGCACGGGAGAGGTCTCCTCAATTAGGCCTCCCTAGCACCGGTTTGGGGAGCCTTCCTCTTTCTCCATTGTTTAAATGGGGGGTGTGCAGGGGTGCTGAGCCACCTTGTCCACAGCTGTGGGTGAGTGGGGGGTGCAGGGTGGGCCGCGCCCCTTCGCTGGGTGTTGCCCAAATTCCCTGGAAGAAACAGGTCACCAACACGAACCTGTGATTTTGCTGGGGTTCAGCGTCTCCATTGCTACTCGTCTTAAGTCCTTGCCTCTGATCATCCCGGGCAGGTTTTCTTTGTCCCGGGGCCCCTCTTGATTGCTGAGGGAAGGAGGCAGGCCTGTGCAGGGTGCCCTGGAGGAGAGCCCGTGGCTTGTCAGGCTCCGTCGTGGGCAGCAGAGGCACCAGAGGCCGTGCCTGCGATGTGATCTGCTGGGTCCTCTCCGGCTGCCCTTCTGTGGAACGAGGATCCTTCTAGTGTTCTTTTGTTGGGCGTTAGGACCTTCTGTGTCATGGCTGTAGATACAACACCATGGTTAGGTGCAGTCCCTACGGCAAAGACCCTGTTTATCAAGGCCACTACTGTCCTGGTTGGTGAGATTTAAAGGGTACTGGTCTTTTGTCCCCTCCCCCGCAGCTGCTTTGTGGCCGGATCTGAATCCTGCTGATTCTCACTGAGGACGTCAGAGGCTGCCTCTTAGCTTGTACCCCCAGCCTCCTGCCTGGTCTCCCCAACTCCATTTTCTTTCCATTTCTAATGGCTCTAAACACAACGGTCACCGGTTTTCAAGCACATATTCAAGGATGGCTCTTGTACCGTCACGGATCTGCTCAGAAGCCTTCACCGCATCTCTACTGAGTGGGGAGCTTCGTGCAAATTCCTTGGGCCCCCAGGTCTCCTACCCACCGCTCCAAGGCTGGGCCCTTGCGCTGGGTGTGGCTCGTGCTCCAGGCCAGTGCTCCAGAGTCACGCGGAAGACTTGTTAAGACACGGATTTCTGGGCCCCACCCCCAGAGTCGCTCTGGGATGGACCTGAGAACCTGCATTTCTAGCAGGGTCCCAGTGATGCTTTGAGAAGCCCTGTCATAGCCTAACTCTATCTGGGGTTTAACAGACCTCAAAACCCTCGTGCTTCATCCTTGACTTTCAGCACTGCTCCGCCCCCCCCCGGCCCAGTCTGTCCACAACGGCTCCGAGCACACCTTCCTTTGGCCACAATCCTATTACCTCTTTATCAGAGCCCACCATGTGCCATCGTTATTTATACTCTTATTTCCCCTTCTGGATGGGAAACTCTTTTGAGAGGAGCAAAATAGAACTCCTTTGGGGTTTGGTGGGAAAACAATTCTTCGAGATAAGAAACCCCACTCCTAGTTGATTCTGCTCTGTTGTAAAAATTTTGGCAAGTGCTTCGATGCTCTTAAAGGGCAGGGATTATGTCTTACTCATATTTGAGTCCTGTGCAGCACCGACTAATTCCTTGTCCATAGTAGGCCCATAATCAGTTGTTGAATGAATTACAAGCTTAAACACTGGAGATGCTGCAGGCCTAAGATCTAGGCGGGAAGCTCCACACAGCCTCCTTGCTTCTGTGCCTGTAATCTTCTTACGAACTGTGGGCCTTCTAGGAGAACATTTATTATTTTTAATGAACTGCTGTGTGGCATAGTTTAAACCTATTTATTATCCTTCCAACATGTAGCCTTGACTGGTGTCCATTGGGCAGGAAGACCTGAGCAGGACGGGGCGCGCCTCATCCCCGGGTTATTACTTTTGCAGAGGAGAGCGCTTTGAAGAGTGAAGGTGATCCTTTATTTTAGCTCAATATAATTATAATGACTTCGTCCTTTCAAACACACACAGAGACGTTGCTCATGGCCAGTGATGGTGGCTGTGTGCCGACTCCTTGGGGAAGACTGGGGAAACGGGGACAAGGGAGAAGAGGTTTATGTTCCTAAGGATTCATTGTCAGAACTTGATGTTATTTTACTTAATTTTTCTTAGTTTTTAAATGCTTATTTATTTCTGAGAGAGAGAGAGAGAGAGAGAGAGACAGCGTGAGCAGGGGAGGGGCAGAGAGAGAGGGAGACAAGGAATCCGAAGCAGGCTCCAGGCTCTGAGCTGTCAGCACAGAGCCCGACGCGGGGCTCGAACCCACGAACCATGAGATCATGACCTGAGCCGAAGTCGGACGCTTAACCGACTGAGCGACCCCACCATATGACTCTTCTGATGGCTGCAAAATTATTAGCATTTCAGGGGCACCTGGGTGGCTCAGTCGGTTAAGTATCCGGCATCGGCTCAGGTCGTGATCTCACGGTTCGTGAGTTTGAGCTCCGCGTCGGGCTCTGTGCTGTCAGCATGGAGCCCCCTTCCTATCTTCTGTCTCCCTCTCTTTCTCTGCCCCGCCCCTGCTTGTGCTCTCCCTCTCTCTCTCTCTCTCTCTCTCTCTCTCTCTCAAAAATAAGTAAACATTGAAAAAGTTGTTAGGACTTCAGGCATGTTTTCAGTTTTCCATAGGGGTATTTCCCCGTGGTTTCCAGCCTCAGCCCTCCCTCTCTCACCTAGCTCTTCGGGAGAAGCAGCTAAGGAACGAGATTCTGCGTGTGCTTTTCCCCGTCCCTCCCTCTCTCCTCCCTTCTTCCAGCAGATTCTCAGGGAGCGCCCACTCCGTGCTGCCACACTCAGCCAGGTGCCAGGTGAGCAGAACAGACCCAGTGCCCGCTGGGAGGTTTGAGCTGGGGTAGCAGAGTCCGTGCAGTCTCTGGAGCCAGACAGCTGCGTCCAGATGCCACCTCAGGCACTTCCTAAGCTGTGCGCCCTCAGTCAAGCTCCTTGTGTCTCTGGCCCTCAGTTTCCCTATGTGTATGATGGGAATGATAAGAAATCCCTCTCTCACAGGTTATCGTAGGGAGTAAAATAAGCGATGCATGTCTGGTGATTAGGGAGGACCCCAATATTGGTAAGCGTGCAACAGATGGTAGTTACTACTTGCCGTTGGGGTGAGGTCAGAAAGGCGACGCCATGGGAGTATGACAAGGGGTCCCCATTTAGACCGGGAAGTCGAGGAAGCATGGTGAGTGGTGGCACGACAGGGGTGAGGAAGGGGATGTGTGAGCCGAAGCTGGAGTCTCGAGCGGGGCCAGACCATGTGGGGCCCGGGACGTCCAGCGTACTTCACGTTAGGGACAAGGTGATGAAGGCCTTTTCCAGGTGGCGGTGCTCATGCGCGCTAAGCCAAGACACGGGTCTCCTTATTCCCGACGTGTTGCCTAGAAAACCCTTTACCCTCAAACTTTTATTGCTTCCAGTTCCTATCAGAGGCAGAGCTGCATGTTCTGAGAGGGTCCCCTCGCCAAAAGAGGCCAAAGTGTTTGTGGATATAACGGACCACTTTCACCCCACCCCCACACGCATGCACGGACACGCCTCTCTCTCTGCCTCCCCTCTCCCACCTTCCTGAAGGGCTCGCAGCTGTGAGTTGGGTGACCACGGGTCGCCGAATGGGGGAGAATCAGGGCCGCGCTTTGTTTCCAGATTTAAATCGTGTGTTCTGGGAGTCCTTTTAGGATGGCTCATTGAGCCAGCCGGCCAGGCCACCACCATCTGCCTGTTCATTCATTCACTCGTGCCGTCCACAGATATTCACTGAAGGGCAGATACAGGCCAAGCATTTGCCTAAGGTGTTTTTGATAGTCAACCCAGCCGACCAGTCTCTACCCCCATATAGCTTGTCATCTATCAGTAATAAGTCAACGGCAGCTTCGCGAGGCCCCACACTTGATCTGTGCTCACGGGGACGCGAAAAGACGCCCCTAACCGGTCTTGTTGATCCTGCCAGGCTGTTTTCTTGACGGGCTTATTCCTTTTTAATTTCCATGATAGGGGCAGTGATAGTCCCAAATCTCATTTCTCTCCAAAATCTCATTTTCACAGATGCTCACGAGTGCTCGGGCGGCTGTTTGAGGAGCACATGGTGTTCAACAAGGAACAGAATTTCATGAACTGTTTTTTTCTTTTCCCTTCTGGTCTCTTGGGTCTGGTTGATCTTGTCCAGAGCCCTGATAATCTCCTAGACAAAATATTTAAATCTTCCCCAGCTCTAGGGACTCGGAGGAAGGAATATTGTGGCTGACGTCCTAAATATTTTGGAATATAATTAATGCAAGTGTTACACACAGATGCTGCTCGGTACAGTCTCCATCCCAAGAGAGCGTGGCACTGCCTTTGTGTCTGGAAATGTGCATGTATGCTCATAAATTTCTCCAGCCTCCCGACTGCACATCTCTTCCCCTTGGGGCCACCCTGTACTTTGCCTTCTTCAGCCCCCGGTCACCTTGATGTGCGTTTTTTTCTCTTTGTTTCTAGAAGAGGAGGAACAGTTGTCACTGGGAATGACTGACAGAGGTGGGAGCTCTTGTTATCTCTTCCAAGGGAACTTGCCTTTTCACATAAATCAGAGCTTTACTCCAAAGGAGTGACTCCCTTCGTTGTTCAATTTCAGAGGTGGGCGGGGCCGATTGGTAGGGCGGGGCCGAGGGGGTGTCCTAGGATTTCCCAAGCATTCTTGAAATCAACAGCATACAGTGTTGCAGATTTTTCCAGTAGCCTTGCGCTATCCGTCTTCATTCTTATTATTTGGAAAAGGTGGCCAGATTTCTATTAGTCCCATACCAGGTACCCAGGACACTCCCACAAGAATCCTGAGAAGGAGGCATTGCCATTTCGTTTTACACACAGGCAGCTGAAGATCACAGCAGTTAAGAGACTCGCTTGGGGCCCCACGGCTAAGAATTGAGACCTGGGCCCTTGGGTCTGGAGCCCCTGCCCGAGGGAGATACAGCCCCAGGGACCACAGAGCCTCACCTCACCTGCCGACCTCTTAGCGGTTTTCAAGTTGATACAAGTTAACCACACAAATACGCCAGGTCAGTTCCATTTTGAAACAACATGGCAGTTAGAATGTAGGTAATAAGAAGAATGGTATGCTTGAAATAAAACCGTCCCCACAACAGAGCGACCCACCCACCTGCCCTCGGATTTGTTGGCAGAGAGGATGCGGGGGCCTCGCTGGCACCAGTGAGGGCCCGTGACCAGGTTCTGAATGCTTGGGTTTGTTTTCTTTCTTTCTTTTTCTTTTTTTTTTTTTTTAGATTTGGCCTGTTTGCCTCATAGCCTGCAGCCCTGCTCCTGGTTTCTCCTGTGACCACTGGAATTCTGAATTCAGAAAGGTTATTAGCCACCTGGATAATTGCACCTTTATAACTTTTAAGACAACCACCCAGAGGCAGAGGATAACTACAATAAATGGCTTGTAATTCTAGGTCTTAGATCTCTGTTCGAACATAAAACCAGTCTCCGCTTCTTTAGATTCTCCACCTGAAGGAATCAAAGCGAGAGATTACCAGAAGCCATTCTCTACTCTTGTTTATTAAAATTTTTTTAACGTTTATTTATTTTTGAGAGACAGATTGAGAGACAGAGACAGAGCATGAGCGGGGGAGGGGCAGAGAGAGAGGGAGACCCAGAGTCCAAAGCAGGCTCCAGGCTCTGAGCTGTCAGCACAGAGCCTGACGCAGGGCTTGAACCCACAGACTGTGAGATCATGACCTGAACCGAAGTCGGACGCTTAACCGACTGAGCCACCCAGGTGCCCCTCGATTTTCTACTTTTGAAAGCATGTTCTGAGATGGAAGTGAGCCTCCTGATTTCAGACACGTGGGGTATGGGGTGGGAATGCATTTGAAATTTTGCCGGTGCTGCCATGGGGATTCATTTGTGTGATTGTACCTGAGGCGGCCGCTGGACCCACTGCTTCTGGGAGAAGACTGTATTTCCCGTGGGGTTTTAAACTTGCTCTGGTTTATGTTGCTGGTCTGTTTCAAGTCCCCCTGACTGTGGAAATGCAGGCCTGCTGGTCAACCCTTACCTTGGCCTGTGGGGCATCAGAATTACAGAGCAGCTTTGTTAAGAGTTGCTAGGCAGGCCACGTGCGCTCAGTTATCCCATTTGAACGACTGGGTCCTTTGCCCCTCGCCTCCCCCAGCCCCTGCACACAGGCACGTTCAGCAGGACGTGGGACCCTTTGGCAGAGAGAGCTCCCTCTGTACCCCTGGGCCCTCCCGACTCTACCTGCTGCCCTGATGCAACACACAGCCTCTTGCGCACCCCTCCCTTAACTAAATGTGCTCCCGGAAAGGATTTTAAGCTGTGACAGCAGGCCACGGGGCACATGATTGCAGTTGTGTGTGGGATGCATCACCGGGACTTGCAGTTAGCATACAGCGAGCACTTGTCCCCTTTCAAAGGTTTTCAAGATTTTCTTACCTGTGCTGGGGCACCCGGGTGGCTTAGTCGGTTAAGCGTCCGACTTTCGCTCAGGTCATGATCTCGCGGTTCGTGGGTTCGAGCCCCGCGTCGGGCTCTGTGCTGACTGCCAGCTCAGAGTCTGGAGCCTGTTTCAGAGTCTGTGACTCCCTCTCTCTCTGACCCTCCCCTGTTCATGCTGTCTCTCTTTCCTAGAAATAAATAAATTAAAAAAAAAAAAGATTTTCTTACCTGTGCTGCAGGTGGAATCAGGAAGTCGACTTTTTGTGGCACGTCTACGGCTTCCGTAAGGCATTTCCTCCCGCCTCCTGGTGGTGCAGCAGGAGAGCGCCTTCCCCCACAGCTGCCCCTGTCCTCTGGTATCTGCACTCCTGTCATCTATTGCTGGGCATCAGGAAATGTCCTGAGCACGTGGTGGCCATGGCCATGTTCCAGCGGCTGCCACCAAAGAGAAGGAGGGTTAGGTGGTAAAAGAGCTTCTGGATAAAGCTTTTGTGGGAGCCGATGTCAACCACGGGCTGAAGGTCATCAGGACCTGTAGACAGAGGAGGATAAACCCTAAGCTGTTCATCGCAGGCTCGCAGAGAGTCTGCAGTTCGCTCACGTCTTCATGCTGAGATGTTTCAGGTTTATTTCACATTTCCTTCTGCGGCCCCTGCCTGCCAGGCTCAGATGACGGTGAAGCAGTAGTGGTGGGGCCTGGAGAGGGGTCTCCTGAGAGGCCTGGGAGACCCACCGGGTCTAGAAAGGAACACACGCAGATCACATTGGAGCTTCGTGGGTGATAGTAAATCACAGCTCAAGCATTCCAGCTGGAGCACCAAGTATAAGTATTGTTTGGAACATCACCCTAGAAACTACAGATTTGAAATTGTAGTGAAATTCATCTGTACTGTAAGGCACTCTTAAATTCCCCTACGGCTCTGTCTCAACCTCAAAGCAAATAATTGCCTTTAAAATTTTGGGTTTTTATCTTTCTTGCACTGGGTTTTATATTGTGAGATGCTTCTTAATTGTTCATTAACAGCCTGATTGGGGCTCCAAAGGGTTTCAACATCCTTTATAAATTCAGGCCACTGGAGTACCTCCTCGTACCCGGTCTCCCCAAACACTGGATTCTGCGCACGCCAGGGTAGCAGAATCTATTAAAGGGACCATTACTGTAGTTGATTGTTTTTGTAACTGCAGTTCACTCAAAGCACGGTACGCCAGAATTATTTCCGTAATTCATGGCAGTGTTATCATTAAGGTGTGTGCAAAGTGCACTAATTCCTGTTCTATAGGATAAAACAACTAAGGCACAGGAATAATTCTGCCTTATTGAATCTTCTCATAAGAATCTAGGGGAAATAGTGCTTGAGGTGCACCATAATAATAACAATATGTTCAGCCAGCGACACCAATTACCCCGAGAACGATGTGGGTGCAGACTGCACTCCCACAGTAATTATGTAACTGTGATTCACCTGGGAAAGCCAGCAGCCATGTGACGTTGCTGGTAAAGGAGCCACCCCGTCCTCCCCGGGACCCGTGTCTCGTTCGGAGCGGATGGAGAACCAGGCCAGGTGTCCAGGGCCCTCTTGACTCTTGCTGAATCCCTCGCACATGCTCCATCCCTCGGTCCTGAGTAGCCGGGGTCCCTGGTCCATCTCCAGCACCAAGGCTGAAGGCCCAGCTCTGGTGCGGAGCAGTGGGCTCACTGGGTCCAGAAACAGGGTGTGAAGCCTGGGGCCTTCGTCACACCTGCATCCGGCGTGGTCCCCACTTCTTGTGCTGGTTTTCCCTGCCCTGGGCAGCCTCTGCTGTCCTGTGTGCCGTGTGACATGTCTTAAGTGGATTTTCCTGGTGAGAGGTGAGGACGAGCAAGAGTAGGAGACAACTGTTGAGTTAAATAATGTGTTTTCTTCATGGAATAACATGTTCTTAAAAAATTTTTTTTTAAATATTTATTTATTATTTTGAGAGACAGAGGGAGAGGATGGGAGGGGCAGAGAGAGGGAGACATAGAATCTGAAGCAGGCTCCAGGCTCTGAGCCTAACGTCAGCACAGACCTGATGTGGGGCTCGAACCCGTGAACTGTGAGATCATGCCCTGAGCCAAGAGGTGAATGCTTAACCAACCAACGAGCCAGCCGGGTGCCCTCCCCGCACCGCCCCAGCACCCACCTACCACATGCGTACATCCATTTCTCACACATCACATTTTTACTCGCATGCTCTTTGGTAAAGAAAAGCGCACCTTTCTGTCCTGGGTCAGTCCCGTCCCTGCCAGGTGTGCACAGCTCTAGGTCTGCACAGACGGGCTTCTGGCTGATGGAGAAGTCTCCGGAACACACCGCCCCAGAGGGACGCTCGCTGGTTTCGTTTTTCAGCAGGTGTCTTTTCTCAGCAGATAATTAATTCCCTGTGAGCTAATCAAGGGCTCGTTGGATGGAGCCCCTCTTCTCGTCTCACCCCTGTGCCACGGGTGTTTTCTTGGCAATTGGAACCAGAGCAATAGATTGGCAGTGGGATTGTACTTGGCGAGGGGTAAAACAACCAATGATTGCACATAATTGCAGCAAACAATTTTGAATTTTATTAATGAGGTGCTCCAAACAGCATCTTTTAGCCCATTGTCCTACTTAATAGCCAATTCACTGGAGTTGAGCGTGCTGTGACTTACATCTGTCTTCACCCGTTGAAGGCACCAGGCGCCCATAGCCTGTAATTGACACAAGTTGGTCATTTTCAGGAATGGTCCTTTGCCGAAGCTATAAAACAAACTGACTTGGTGGAGAGCCGCGTGGCTCTAGCCTTCTGCAGAGGGCCAGTTGGTTGCTTCTGCTTGGAACTTGTTTCCTTTCCTTAGAGGCGATGTGGGCACAGAAAGTCCTCAGGTTAGCGGTTTTGAGGGGGAGGCCCAGGGAGGCAAGGGCGTATCCTATTTACAATGTGAGTTTCTTTTCTAGTCCGTTGTTTCTTCCCGCCCAGCATGTAGCATCTCCAGGTGAAGCGGGTTTTTCAGGGAACCCAGGAAGGCTTCTGGGGTAGGTGGGGAACGGTGTGCCATGTTGGCTGTGGGCTACTGTTTCCCTCAGTGTCATAGCTCAAAATATGACACGTGTGGGTTGCTTCCCCAGGTCTCCATGAGCTTGGCCAGCTCTGCCCCTACCTTCCTGAGAGGCTCACAGATGAACCTGCCCAGTATCTGCTCTGTGCTGGGCACTCAGGGAATAGGCAGATGAAACCAGCTGTCTTCCGGGTGTATGTGGGACACTACTGTGGTTATCTATTTCCCGGGCAGGTTGTAAGCCCCTCAAGGTCAAGGATCTTATCTTTTCTGCTCTGTCTTTGGAGCCTGATAGATCTTGGCACACCGTGGACACTTAGAGAACATTAGTTATCACATGGATTAGGCTAGTGGAGGAGAGAGGTCAAATCCGACATACATGCCAAATTGGAAAGGAAAAACAATGATTACTGCAAGTTTCCAAGGGGGGTGTAGGATGTAGACAGAGGACTTTGACTCTTCCCCTTGTGTTTTGGGTGAGCTGGGAGGGCTTCACGGAGAGGCTGGCCTGGAGGAGGGCGTTACAGGCATGAACTTGGAGAATATCGGGAGCACAGGTAAGAAACAATGCCAGGTGCGCAGGTGCCACTGGCTTTGACTTGGAGGTGAGATGTGTGCAGGACGGGGTTGGAGGTCAAAGGGGAAATGTAGGTTGGAGGCGGGTCATGGGGGTCTAGAACGCCGGGCTGATGGTGGCTTTTGATTCACTGGCCATGAGGTTTTCCTAAAAGGCTTTTGAATATCGGGTAATGTCATTCTCACGATGAGGTGGCTTTGTGCAAGATAGAAAGAGAGGAGAGGTGTGCCTGCTCCATCTGGTCCTTGGACCACTTTCAGGATGTGCAACGGGGCTACAGGCGGGAAGATAATCCTTCATAAGTGCGGGAAAGGGACCCTCAGAGCAACACCTTGAGTGATGACCCAGTGTTCTGTTTGGGGCATTTTTCTTTTTTCTTTTCTTTTTTTAATTTTTTATGTTTAATTTTAAGATGGGGAGGCAGAGAGGGAAGGAGACACAGAATCCGAAGCAGGCTCCAGGCTCCGAGCTGTCAGCACAGAGCCCGACATGGGACTCAAACCCACGAGCAGGGAATCATGACCTGAGCCGGAAGTCGGATGCTCAACCGACCGACTGAGCCACCCAGGCTCACCCAGAGTCTGTATTTTTAATGATCAGGTGGGAAGCGGAGCAGGAGGAAGAGAGCATTTCTGGTGAAGCTGGTTAGCAAAGCAGAAGCTCGCTTACTCATAGGGGCCTGGAGCCCTGGAGGTGTGCACGGCAGTCCTTGGCTATTTCATTTCTTTCTTTCTTTCTTTCTTTCTTTCTTTCTTTCTTTCTTTCTTTCTTTCTTTCTTTCTTTCTCTTTCTTTCTTTCTCTTTCTTCCTTCCTTCCTTTCTTTCTTCCTTCCTTCCTTCCTTCCTTCCTTCCTTCCTTCCTTCCTTTCTTTCTTTCTTTCTTTCTTATTTTAATTTATTTCCGAGAGAGAGAGAGAGCGTGCGTGAGCAGGGGAGGGTCAGAGAGAGAGGGAGATACAGAATCTGAAACAGGCTCCAGGCTCTGAGCTGGCAGTCAGCACAGAGCCCGATGCGGGACTCGAACCCACGAACCGCGAGATCATGACCTAAGTGAAAGTCGGACGCTTAACCAACTAAGCCACCCAGGCGCCCCAGTCCTTGGCCATTTCTGGTTGTCTTCTCACCGGTGGGGACAGCTCAGCAGGTGCAGAGCAGGGACTGAGGGTAATTCCCCGACGCTTCTGGTTCCTGTGGGAACGTCTGGGCCTCTGGCTTCTTTCTTCCCCCGAGGAGCCTCCCAGGTGAGGGAAGTCCCTTCGGAAGGCGCGCTGGTCTCCTGACAGCCGCAGTGTGTGTGTTCTGTACCGCTGGTAGTGTTGCTTCCTTCTTGGGATACCACGGCCGTATTTGTTTCCTGAGACTGAAGATCTGCCCCGAGGAGCCATGGCAGTTGTAGAGCTCACACCCAGAGGCTGTTCGCATGGGCTCTGTGTTCTCTCCTGGGGACGGCTCTCAGCAGGGGGCCGAGAGAGGAAGGCAGCCAACTGCTAAAGGCGGTGTCCCCTTGTGAATAACAAGGCCCGGCTTCCAGCCAAACCTGGGTCTGGCTGCACTGGGCGTGGGATGGGAACTGTGGCCGTGCGTTCCCCGGATAGCTGTCTGAGCCCCTGTGTGGCCCGACGCTCTCCCAGTTAGTAATGCCACACAAGGCCTCTCCCTTCTGGACACGGGCCTGTCTCCAGACCCACCACAACTGTTGAGCCTTCTGCCCGGTGGCGGGACCAGAAATGATCTGCCTGTGAGGCCAGCTTTAAAAAGATCCAGGGCAGGCGCACCTGGGTGGCTCAGTCAGTTGAGCGTCTGACTTCAGCTCAGGGCATAGTCTCGCGGTTCGTGGGTTCGAGCCCCGTGTCGGGCTCTGTGCTGACCGCTCGGAGGCTGGAGCCTGCTTCGGATTCTGTGTCTCCCTCTCTCTCTGACTCTCCCCTGCTCGCACTGTGTCTCTCTCATTCTTTCTCTCAAAAATCAGTACACATTAAAAAAAATAGACTGAATAAAGGGCACTGAAAGGAGTCCTCCCTGTGGGAGGAGAATGTGGTGTCTTCACGTCCCGCGGAATCCTGTTTTCCGTCTGAGCTTGGGTCTCTTTCCTGCATGCCTGCATGGGGCACCTGTTGACGGACTTGCCCTCTGGAGGAAGCTTGAATGTGACGGTCACGTTTTGTTTCTAGGCCCGATTCTGGATACGCGTTATTTCATCTCTTACACTCATTAATATTTCTGAAAGCGTTCACGATAATTTTTTATAAAGAAAAAAAATAGCCTCTTCTCTTTCTCTTCTCCTGCTGTTTTCTTCCTTTGCCCACAAACAAGGAAAGAACTTTCTATCAGGATTCATTTCGTCTTTTCTTGGGAACAGTTTTTTTTTTCTTCTCTCTTTCTTAGGAAATACAGCCTGACTTGCTGTTGGCACCAAACCCTACCAGGCACTTTTCTACTCCGCATGCACTCAGGGAAGCGATTGGGTCCAGGATGTTTGTTCTGTGGGACATGGGAAGGAGCTCGGGCCAGGGATCATGAGACGGGGTGCCCCTCACACTGGAGGGGGTGGGGGCCTGGAGGCAGGGAGCACCCGTTAGCCCCGCCCCAGGACACTCCCCCCGGGGCCCTCCCCGACTGGAGAGTCCGTGTGGGCTGCTCTGGCCGGAGGTGGGTGGTGGGAGTGGACTCTGGTGCAGCGCGTGGTGATGCCACATGTGGAGGCTTCAGTTGGAGAAGCACTTTGTCCATATCCCATTCGGGATACGAGTGGATTGTTCATCTAGGTTGCAAAGGCTGCGATCGGAGGCCCAGAGGGAGTAAGTGGTTGCGCGCATCGAAGTGGAAGGTGCCGGAGCTGGGGCTTGAGATCCGGTCCTCACAGCCTGCTGCGGCCGAGGCCTCTCCCACTGTGGGTGCAAACCCTTGGGAGTCCTTTCTGTCTTGGGCTCCCTTCCGGACGGTGCTGTTGCCCTCCTCACTCCCAGTCCCTTACCCACAAATAGGTTTTGATGCCTGGAGTGGGTTTGGGGCGAAAAATGCACACGGTTTCCTGTCCCCTCCCTCCTTGGGGACACAGCATTGCCTCAGCTCCTACTGGGCTCCTTTGACACCGCTGAGCAGCGCAGCTCAGAGGGCAGTGCTCGGGAATCCGCACCTGTCCCGTAGTTTTGGAGCCACGGTTCGTACACGTGGATACCTCGTGTGAAGCCACCCCAAGAGGTGTCCCCGTGGCGGGACCAGGCTGCCCGCGCTGGTGTGTCCCGCTTCAGCCCCGTCGCTAGTCATCACGGGTGGCTTTTTAGTGGAGTACCAGCCACTTAATGAATGCTTAATACCCACGAATTGAATGGAATTATTCTACAGCTGGAACCTTCCATGACTATAATTACAAAAGGGTTCTAATCATCATTTACGGGCGTTCTCCCTGGAGCCAGCACTGAGGAAGGCATTGACCCACTTAGTTGAAAGCTTGAGCTGATAAACAACATTAACGCATGTTCGGGTCTATGGACCGATATCCTTTAAATCAATGGGATTTTCCAAGGTGGCAGGCGGTTGGGGGGGACCCCTAATGTAGCCAGAGCATTATTTTGTTTTTAATTAACCTAGTTCGATTTTGAGTTCCTTTTGCTTCAAAACCATTTAGGTCAAACTCAGATTTTTAAGAATGAATCTCTGGAGGGAAAGGAAATTAACTGGGCCCTCAGGGGGCTTGGTTACCACAATTAACCCCAAAAGACAGACGGTCAGGCTGACGGGGGGCCTGGAGAGGGGCAGTATGACCACTTCAGGCCATCTTCTCATGCGGAGACCCTAGTGGGGGCGGCCTCTTTTCTAGCTCGCTGCCTGGTTGAATAAACATCTTTGCTACACGTCTTCCCAGGGTCTCTCTGTTTCTCAAGTTCTTCCTGTCTTTGAAAGTAGACAGTTCTCTCTCCTCTTGAGAAGAGGGGTCAGGAGCCTTTACTCCCAGGGATCACTGGCTGGGGACCAGGGAGATGGAAGAGACGCCCCAGGCAGACTTCAGGCAGGACTCGGGGAGAAGGGATTGGGTCTGTGTTGTTATTCACTGGACCCCAGGCCATAAATGAGGAGCCAAGTTCCTTGGAGCCTTTCCCCTTTATTAATAAGCATGTACGCAGAGCAGATGCTCACGTGACTGTGTGCTGGACCTTCCTGACTGCCCATCCCCCCCTCCTGATTTAGATAGTGAAGGATGTGGTGCCTCAGCTCTGAGCTCCTGGCTGAGGGCATCCTTATACCTGGAATGCAGATTTTTCTAAGGTTGGAAATCTAAATAATTTTTTAATGTTTGTTTATTGTTGGAGAGACAGAGACAGACTATGAGCAGGGGAGGAGTAGAGAGAATGAGAGGGAGAGACAGAATTGGAAGCGGACTCCAGGCTCTAAGCTGTGAGCACAGAGCCCGATATGGGGCTTGAACCCATGAACCGTGAGATCATGACCTGAGCCAAAGTGGGATGTTTCACTGACTAAACCACCTGGGTGTCCTTAGTTTTTATTTTCTATCATGTCCCCATACCAGGTCAGGAGTTCTGACAGCGACAGAGGTGAGCAAGCCACTGTGCTGGCCTTGGGAAGCGTGTGGCTTGCTGGGGGTGAGGGAGAGGAAAGTGGTGTGTGTGTAGTATGTAGGGTTTCGTAGGGGCTCGTGGAGAAAGGCTGGACCACAGAACGGGCGCTCCGAAGAGGGGGCATTGTGTCTGATGGGCTGACGAGGAAAGGTTTCTTGGAGGGGACGTTTAAGTTGTCCATGCTGATGACCTTTTCTGCTTTAGTCTTTCTCCTTAGCTGTTCCCTTCCATTCTCTTCCTTTTCCCCAGACTGAAAGTGCTTATCCTTTGCTCGGCTCAGGTTGTGATGAAAGGTGTCCTCAGGCTTGGTTTACATGCCAGTTTGATGGTAGCACCCAGGGAAGGAGTGGCCGCCGAGTGCAGCTGGCCCTTGAACAGCCTGGGTTTGAACTGCATGGGTCCACTTGTATGTGGTTTTTGTTTTGTTTTGTTTTAGTGAATTCAGTACAACACTATAAATGTATTTTCTCTTCCTTATGAGTTTTCGTAAGTTATTTATTTTGAGAAGGAGAGAGTGGGGAGGGGCAGAGAGAGGAGAGAGAATCCCAAGAAGACTCCATGCTGTTGGCCCAGAGCCTGATATGGGGCTCAAACTCACAAACTGTGAGATCATGACCCGAGCTGAAATCAAGAGTCGGATGCTTAACCGCTGAGCCACACAGATGCCCCTTCCTTATGATTTTTAAAAATAGTTTTTCTCTAGCTTATTTGATGGTAATGATAGAATGTATACTACTTATGGCACATAAAATAATGTGTTAATCAACTGTTTATGTTATCAGTAAGGCTTCCAGTCAATGGTAGGCTATTAATAGTTTAGTTTTGGGAGAGTCAACATTTTTGACCATGCAGAACCTTCATGTTGTTCAAGAGTCAGCTGTCCTTCCAGGGCCTGGCTCCTGGGTGACCAGCCAGGTGACCTGATGTCACATGGTCTGAGGAACCTTCCTTCACCGAGGTGTTGTGAGGATGTCAGGAAGAATCCTTGTGGAGTAGATTTCATGCCTGAAAGGAACAGAGCTCCCCAATTACTGAACATGCTTCTTTGACAGGAGGGGATCCCTTGGCTCAGGGCGGGCAGAGACAGAACTTCCCTCCCTCCCATTTCTGAAAGCCTGTGGAGACTTTTCCTTCCTAAAGATTCATCTCATTTGTTAGTTCACTCACTTGTTTGTCCATTGATTCCTCCATCCATCCATCCACCTATCCATCCAACCATCCATCCATCCATCCATCCATCTATTCACCCATCCATCTATCCATCCACTCATCTACCCACCCACTCATCCATCCATCCAACCATCTGTCCATTTATTCATCCATCCATCCATCCATCCATCCATCCATCCATCCATCCTTCTATCCATACACCCATCCTCATTCATCCATTTGTTCATCCATCCATCTATTCATCCATCCATCCATCCATCCATCCATCCATCCACCCACCCATCTACCCATCTACCCCCACTCATCCATCCATCCGACCATCTGTCCATCTGTCCATCCATCCATCCATTCATCCATCCATCCTTCTATCCATCCATCCATAATCCATCATCCATTCACCCACCCATCAGTTCACCCATCCATCCATGCATGCATCCATCCATCTGTGTGTCCATCCAACATGTATTCGTTTAGTGTCTGTTCCATGCCAGGCATTACACTGGGGTCAGGCTGCAAAGGGGAACTGGACCTGGTTTCTACTCCTGAGGGTCTTACATGTTTTAAAGTTGTATTTTGGACCCGGGAAGCTGGCATAGTAGAAATTGGGTCTCTGTGTATCATCTCTGTACTTTTGTGTTTCTTTAGAGACTTACATGATAAGGTTGTTTTTTTTTGGACTAATTCCTTAGATTATTTGAAAATGTTTCCCCTATGTTCATCATGTGGCATGCTGTGATTTTGGCCTGACCTAATCTTCCTTTCAGGATTTTGTATGATGAAAGTCCATATGTAAGTCATAGTCGTGGTACTCGTTATTTCTTTAGGAGAAATACCTTCTTCTTGAGTTCCATTTTTACTGGCTTGACTTGCTTCAATAAATTCCAGACCGCTTGACACTGCATTGATATCTTATGAAGATAAAGCACCACTTCTTTTAATGGAGCTCTTTGCAAGAGCAGATGTTTCTGTACCAAAGACAAGAGCAAGAGAGGGGACTTGCGCTCATGCTTGCGAGCAGGGTGAACTCGGAAAGATGGCGGCCCCTCTGGCTACCCTGCCCCCACCCCGTCCTTAAGAGCTCCCGAAGAACAAAAGGCAATTCACATCGCAGAATATTACTTCTGTCAGCGTAGCACCAAACTATTAAAAATAAAACCGTCCCTCAAGGCAAAACATTTCATTTATTTCCCTTTGAATGAGTAACTTGTTTATTAAGATGAACTAAGTGGCTAAGGCTAGATCATATGCAGGCACGAAAAATTGATTTATCGTAGCCTTTTGGAAAGTGCGCTTTGTGTTCCCTGGAAATTATCGTTGGAGTTTGAATGAAGAACTCGTTTAGTCAGATGGGGCGCTGCTCCTCTGGAAATTAGCCTAAGCTAGATCTACATCCAGGGGTAGGAGTTGACCTCTGTTCCTTGGCAGATTGGCTCTTTTGGACTGAGTCAGGGCGTTGAAAGATTTGCCTGAGTTTAGTGATTTTCAGGGAAGACTGTGTTCCTGCCTCTACAGTGACTAGTTAAAAAAAATTTTTTTTAACTGTTTCGTATAACGGTGTTTCACTTTTGCCTTTTCTCACATGAGATCATTGTAGCAGTGTATCCATCATGTCTCTGAGAGCTGCATTGTTGCTTCCTGACCCAGCTCAGAGGCCTTCCTCCTGCAGGGAAAGATGTCGATCTCGGCAGGGCAGTCCCGCATTGCGTCTGCTCATCTGGGGACAGAGGTGGAACGGCGAGTTCCCCTCTGAGGCCCTGTGTGTTCTCCAGGGATAGAACCTGAGAGAAGAAAGAGCTATATACATGGTTAAAAAAAAAAAAAGCAAACAACAAAACTTGTACCCAACTTAGTAGTGAAACAGAGGAACCTTTGTGTAAGGAGAGATGTTTTGTGTTCTGGAACATTTTCCTTTGAAAATTTGGACAACGGATGATTATTATTCTGCTTTCTAGTTGTAATTGTTTTATTTTAATACTGCGACACACATATTATTTCCAATATGTAATCTCATGACATCCCGTGGCTTCCCCCGCCCCCCGCCCCAGAGTCCTGAGTGGTTGCCTGCTAAAGATTATTAGCCTCAGTTTTCAGACGAGGAAACTGAAGTTCAGAGTGGCTTCCTGACTTGCTTCAGGGTAATGTTGGTCATTGCTGCCAGGGATTGTGTGTACGCACTTCTCCCTATACACTTGGTTACCACCACCCTGCCAGTTAGGTTTTCTGACCACCCCTCTTTTACAAGCAAGGACCAGAGAGGCACGGGGAGAATAAACGGGTGCTTGAGATTAACCCGCTGGTGGCAGAACTGGAACTTATCCAGCATTTTCCCCCAGAGTCCCAATTTGGTGATCCAGTATTTGGCCATTTTGATCGGTGACTTGTGCACTGTGCCTCTGAAGAGAGCCCGCCTCCAGGTCAGCATACGTATGTCCTGTGCACTGGGCAGAGGCAGGGCTGGGACCCCCAGAACTCTGAGGCTGAGTCCCAGGGGTCTGGCTTTCTGTCATTGCATTCATGTCACCGAGTGGCGAAATCAGGCCCCAGGAGGAAGGCTGTGCCTAGGGCTTCTAGGTGGGGGGCCTGAGAGCCACCTCAGCTAATGGGGTTCCATCCCGTAAGGTGAGCCAGTATAGGACTCGCGGCTGTCACAGGACAGGGGTCACTCAGGTGCAAACAGACAGAGCTCCATGGTCTCTTTTCCTTTCTGCTTCCCCTTCCGCCCATCTGAGATGGAAGAACAGGAGGTGAGTGAGAAGACACAGGCAGGTGGGGGGGGGTTTCACCCTGGCGACCGCGGGATCTGTTCCCCGTGGGAGAAGAACCAGGTTTCGCCTTCGGCCCCGTTGCGAGCCCTGGGGCGACCCTAGGAGCTGTGTGGTGCGCTGTCGGGAATCGGCAAAACTGGGGACTGTTCAGGAAGAGACGGTTTCACGGTGCATTTCACAAGTGTGCGCTGGCTTAGGGCTTTCACAACAGCTGTGTGTTGTACCTTGCTGTAGGGGAAAGGCCTTATATTCCCAAATCTGTGAATTAGAGAACAGGGTGACCTTAAAATATTTTTTTAAATGTTTATGTATTTTTTTTTTTTTTTTGAGAGAGAGACAGAGCATGAGTGGGAGAGGGGCAGAGTGAGAGGGAGACACAGAATCTAAACCAGGATCCAGGCTCTGAGCCGTCAGCACGGAGCCTGATGCAGGGCTTGAACTCAAAAACTGTGAGATCATGACCTGAGCTGACGTCAGACACTTAACCAGCTGAGCCCCCCAGGCGCCCAGGATGAGCCTTTTTAAGAAGGGAGCTTGGGGGCAGAAACGAGCGACTAAAAAGCTGTTGGCTCTCAATTTCTGCTCTTTGTACCTCCTGTCAAGCTCTGTGTGGCCACACCCGAGACCTTCCTCCCCCCACCCCCCACCCTGGGGTTGGTGTGGGTGGCTCTGACTTTGCAACCTCGGTTTGCACGGATCCTTCAGAGACTGGGTGCAGCCAGGAGGGAGCATCCTGCATACACTCCTTTTCTGGGAGGCGCCCCTCCCCCAGCGTCGTAAGCCGCTCATTCTGACCCTGGGCTTCTCCCCTGTCTGTCCAAGAGGTAGGAGCCCTGTCACTTCGGGAGGCACCAAACACCTACTTGTATTAGGAACTAGTGCGTTAGCCACGTCTTCCCAGTTGCCAGCCTGACCTTGGCTTTCCTCAGGGCTGCCTTCTGCCCAGCTAGGCGGCGGTGGCGTGGCGGTGGCTGGGGAGAGGGGTGACAACTGCCCCCTCTCCGGGCTGCTGGGACTGTCCCCTCTGGGTCTCAGTAGGCTTCGGGGGGAGGGGCAGATTGCACCTGCCCCCACTCCGTCCAGCGTCTCTGAGCAGCCCTCTCGCCCGCGAGCTCCTTCATTCGCCTCTGCAGGGGGCGTGATGACAGGGGAGTCCCCACCAGGACTCCGGGCCTTCAGGAGGACCCCTGTCAGGTACTTCCTGTGGCGCTTCTGGCTTCTCTGTCTGCAGCACACGGTCCGGTTTGCGTCGGGAGCCGGGTTGGTGGCGTGAGACGTGTGGACCAGAACGTCATGAGGAACAGGGCAGTGCTTTGCGTTTTGAGAATTATCTGTCTTCCCTTTGCGTTTTGAGAATTATCTGTCTTCCCCTTGACAGCTTAGACCAACAGTTCATGGTAAATCACGCCGATCAGGGTCTTAAGTCTTTCATCCATGTTCACGGTCAGTCGTGCTGCAGCCCTGTGGGCCGTAGGGTAAGAATTATGACCGTGGGCTCCGTTTTTCCCAGATCCAGGAACGAGGCTCAGGGAGGTTAAGCGACCGAAAGAGAGGGATGCGGGGTCTTTTGTCTTCACATCCTCTGCCCCTCCCGTTTCTCCAGCTCTGGGTTTGAGAAGCCTCACCCCCCAGCTCGGCGGGTAATTGCAGCGTTTCAGACTGGAGGGCTGCAGGGGGTGAGGAAGCGGGTGTACAATTTCAGAGCCATTGGTCATCTGTGATGGATGAGGAATCCCAAGGGAGGGCCCCTCACTAGTCAGGCATCAGGAGGGATAGGGAATGTGACAGTGTGGTGTTCCAGTGAAGTGTGGGGGGCGGGGAGGGGTGGCGATACGTTCTTTGAGGACAAAATTCTGTGTCTGGCAAAAAAAAAAAAGGCTGAGATTTTGCAGCTGGTTTTCTTTAACAGCATCACCAACATTGTTTCGGAAAGCCACAGAATTCCACAGAATTTCCAAACACAATGGAAATCCCAGGAGTGCAGGGTGTGGGTTTTGGGGCCTGGGGTGGGTGTGGACTGGCATGGGGAGGGAAGACCACAGCCTGAGCCATTTTGTCCTTCCTCAGCAACGAATTTCACACGGCCGCGCTGCCCTCGATCTTGTCTGCGGGATGCCGAAGTTTAAGCCTGGGAAGGGTGGGCACCGGAAAGGAGCAGCCCCTCCCACCCGGGTTTAGTGGGGGCCGTAAAATCCAAATATCAGCCCAGGACAGCTTGCATTTGGTGCAACTCTAATGACTGTCTTCCCATCAGCTGGTGTCCAAGGAGGCACATGGTGTCAGTTAAGCTCCGGAGTGACGTTCGACAAAAGAAGTTGTTAATGGGAAATTCATTTTCCCCATCCCCCTGTATGGAACAGCATGCAATGCAGACACCCAGAGAATTTCCAAACGGCAGCAACAGTGACACCAAACAGGGGACATCATGTCGCCCATGAGATTCGTGGGGCCACACCAAGGAAAGAGAAGGAAAATGGGGGCAGAAGGAAGACTCGCGCCTCTGGAAGGGGCTCCCCGTGCCTGCGAGCACTCGGCGAACTTGTCACAAGCCTGCCAGTCCCTGGCTTGGAGGTGGCCTGACTCCCCCCAAGTCTGAGGGAAGGAAGACGACTCTCACTGGGGCTGCCTCTGCCCTGACTCCTCCCGCCTTACCCTTCAGATTGGCATCCAGTCTGCACTCGGCAAACCAGGCGGCTCAGTGGCGGTGGATTCAATTCTGGGGTTGGAAGTAAAACCTTACGAACGGGGAAGTCAGGACCCTGGGCCCTACGCCTGGCTGTTCCACAAGCTAATGGGAATTAATCAGTTAATTGATTTTTAAGTTTATTTACTTGAAAGAGACAGTGCAGGTCGCGGAGAGAATCCCAAGCAGACTCTGTGCTGTCAGTGCAGAGCCGGACAGGGGGGCTCGAACTCATGAAACCCTGAGATCACGACCTGAGCCGGAACCAAGAGTCGGATGCTCAACCGACTGAGCCCCCCAGCGCCCGCAGCTAACGGGAATTTATGATCCATCAGTATAGTCAGATGCACGTTGACGAGGAGCTTTGGTGCAGGGCAGATGTGACCACGGCTGCGGGAACACAAAGTAGACGAACCGTAATTCTCCCCAGTTGTGAAGAGCATATTTCTGGGGAATATTCTTGTCCCCCCCGCCCCCCACGTGTAGGAAGAGGTACATTGTAATGGTTACATAGTACATGCCAACATAATGAGGGGAGAAAGAATCTTAATATAAGGGCTCTGTAATGAACACAGAAAGATAATACCTGCAGCACTCCGGAGGGAGTGAAGGATTAATTGTAGAAGATGAAAGTCCAAAAGGAAGAGAAGGAAATACAGGTGAGGTTTTATTTGATCTCAGAGTTGGGAAGCCTCATGTAAATGGCAAGGGAAGAAAAATCAATGAACAGGACGAACAGATTGAGTCACGAATTGCACAGACAAGCACATTCATAGCCTCACAACAGCAGAGCCCTGAGAGCACACCAACGTCTAGTGAGAGAATGGAGTCACTGCAGAATTGTTCACACCATGGGGTTTTTTAAAGAGTAGCCAAAATTAATGCCCATAGAGACGCACAGTGATCCGTATAAATCTTAGCAATATAATATTAAGTGCAAAAAAAGGTTAAATGGCCTTTTAAAATTTTTATTTATTGGCGTGCCTGTGGGGCTTAGTCAGCTGAGCGTCCGACTTCAGCTCAGGTTATGATCTCGCGGTTGAGTTCCAGCCCCGTGTCAGATTCTGTGCTGACACCCCAGAGCTTGGAGCCTGCTTTAGATTCTGTGTCTCCCTCTCTCTCTGCCCCTCCCTTGTTCATGCACTCTCTCTCTGTCTCAAAAATAAGTATTAAGCATTAAAAATATATAAATTTATTTATTATTTTTGAGGTTCGACTGACCTAATAGCATGTTAGTTTCAGCCATACAACAGGACAATATCGTGTTTACGCCCAAGTTTAACACGAGAGGTTTCGAACGTTAAGTGCAAAGGATTTTACAGTAGACACCTGTATACTCTCCATCTGGTTGTACCATCCACATTTGGTTTTATTTGCTTACCTGCGTGTCCCGCCAGCCTTTGCCTTCATCCAGTGGGTCTCAGCGGGGGATGGGGCGTGAGTTTGCTCCTTAAGGGACCCTTGGGAATGTCCTTGGGCATATTTGCTGGTCACAACTGGAAGAGGAGGCCAGTGGCATCTAGTTGAGCCTAGATGTGGCTCAACACACTATATGGCACAGGACTGGCCCGCAGCAAAGAATTATCCAGCCCTAAACTTGCGTGGTGCTGAGCTCGAGGAGCCCTACCTTCATTTCTCCATTTTGTTTTCTGATGCATCTCAAAGAAGGTTGGAGACACCTCCCTCCCCCCACCCCGGAGCGCGATCACCGCCTCAGAAAGTTCTCTCTTGGCCCCTCACAGTCACGCCCCTCAGACCCCCCACCACCGAGGCGACACTGTTCTGATTTCTCCAGTGCAGATGATGCTTGCCTGTTCCGGAACTGCATATACATGGAAGCGTAAAACATACACCCTCCTGTGTGAGTCCAGCAGCGCTTGGTACATTCCAAAGCCCCTTCGGGGGGCCCAGACATCTCAGTTAATTTCATAACAACGCTTGGATTTTTTTTTGCCCTTTACGTTGTGGATGTTGACGTTGATGGAGCAGAGGCAGTGGCAGGTGAACCGGGGCTGCGGCCCCACACTGTAGTTACTTGTTCACCTCACACCTGTAGAAAAAGAAGCCAATAGGGGCACCTGGGTGGCTTAGTCGGTTGAGCGTCCGACTTTCGCTTGGGTCATGATCTCGCGGTTCGGGGGTTCGAGCCCCGCGTCGGGCTCTGTGCTGACTGCCAGCTCAGAGCCTGGAGCCTGTTTCAGTCTGTGACTCCCTCTCTCTCTGACCCTCCCCTGCTCACGCTGTCTCTCTCTCTCTCCTAGAAATAAATAAAACATTAAAAAAGATTTAAAAAAAAAAAAAAGAAAAAGAAGCCAGTAGTGACTAAGAATGCCCCTGATGAGGCTGCCTAAGTGATTAATTTTATTAAATCCTGAGCCTGTGTCCTCTTCATCTGTGTGATGAAACCGTAGGTATGCGTGATGCTCTGATGCCACGTACGGCAGGGCCACCGCTGTCACCAGGAAAAGCAGGGGGACCGAGCTGTGACCCGAACTAGCCGACCCACAGATGTCAGGCAAACTGGTCATTTGGCATGTGGCAGATAGAGGGACCCTGTCACTGGAAATAGCTGACAGTATTTGTTGCTACTGATAGAACTTGACCTTTCAAATGCAAATTAGAAATTTGGAAACTTGTGCGGCATCCGGGTGGCTCAGTTGGTTAAGCATCCGACTTCAGCTCAGGTCATGATCTCATGATTCGTGGGTTCGAGCCCCGCGTCGGGCTCTGTTCTGACAGCTCGGAGCCTGGAGCCTGCTTCGGATTCTGTGTCTCCCTCTCTCTCTGACCCTCCCCCACTTGTGTTCTCTCTCAAAAATAAACATTAAAAAAAAATATCGTAGATGACATGCACCAGCACATGGAGATTCTGTATAACTCAGTGAATCATTATTTTCCAGATGACCTGTGTATGACGTTACATCACATGTAGTAAAAGTTCCTTTCCAAGTGTAAATCGACCAAGGAATTTCACATAACAGAGTATGAAAAGTCATCGACGTGGTTTCAGGTGCCTCATTGCAACTACCCTTTAAGAAACTGCCACCTGTGAGGTTTTGCTTTGTATCAAAGATGAATAGCCATGATTATCTGAAAAGGCTGTTAAAATACTCCATTTTCCCCTTGTGTATCTATGTGCGGCTGAATTTTCTTTATATGCTGTAAGTACAAAACCCAATCACGGCAGATCAAATGCAGAGGCCAATAGGAGATCTGGCCTATATTCTATTAAGCCAAACATTAAATTGGCAAAGATGTTAAAAAAATGCATTTGTCATTCCTCTTTTCTTCTTTTTGGCTTGAGAAAACATTTTTCTGAAGGGCATTAGTTTGTAATAGGTTTGGTTTATCATATTTAAGTGAATTAATACATATTTTGGAATGTCTTGATTTTAGTTTCTATTATCATAAAAGAGAAACCACATAAACAAAGGCATTTGAATGTCCTCAGTATTTTAGAGGGTGTAGGGGTCCTGAGGCCAAAACTCGGTGCACCGCTGATTTTCATAGTGCAGTTCAGATGTGCGTGTTACTTATCAGTAGTTTAGTCCTATATAACGTGGTACGTACAGATTTCTCTCACTGTCCAAAAGTAGAACACTCTTAGGAAAACTTCCCGAAGCTGAAATGACATCAAGCAAAGAAGCAGTTTCTGTTCATCTACACGGGACAATTTTTGAGCATTCCCAGACCCCCAAAATATCCTCTCTCAGGCTTTTTCTGATACCCTAGGACACATCTTGCTAGTGGATGCACAAACTAAATCGAGATCAAGCACAGATGCTCACAGACACAGGTCACACTCTGGAGTCTGGACGCTGAGATGCTCAGTGGGGTTCTGGGGAAGGAACCGGGCTCAGCCAACACTTGCTGCTTGAAGGAGGGGCTGCCTCTATAACACTTGGTGCAAAGTAAACGCTGATCGCTATTTGCACTGTTTGCCTTTTTTCAGAAAAGCAAAAGTCCTCTTTGAATTTAGCTAGATGTAAGGCTTTGTAAAGCCCAGGAAAAGCACTAGGTATTTTATAAAACAAGGAGAATGATACCAGATAGTGGGCGGGGGGGTGCTCTTTCCAATAGAAAACCACTTCCCAGAATGGGGATCTGTGGCAGCAACATGGCCACGCGCTGAATTTTTCCTGTTCAGTCTCTGGCTTCTGAGTCATCTTCCAGATCTCTACAAAGAGCAGTCTGTGACCTGCCGGATGGCTGATGGAGAAAGCGTGGTCTCCTGCTCCTATTGGTTGCGTGGGACGAGAGGAATGAGGCTGTTGACCCTGACATTTAGAAATTCCCATTGGGAATGACTTTTCTGTTTAGTTTCCGTCACCCATTGAATCCTGGCTTTGCTTGCTGTGGATCGTCCCCTCACTCCCACGTCCAGTGCAAGTGGCTTGAGGCCAGCGAGAGGCTCACGTAACGATGATCGGGGCGCCCCGCCCCCAGTCCGCAGAGGAGAGAAAGATTTAAGCCCAAGTTTATTCACCCTTAGCAAAGCTCAACTAGCTTTTATTATTATTATTATTTTAGGACTTGGGATAAAAAGGGCCATAAAAACGAGAGCATAAAACAGCTTTTACTGAACAAACATTATGCTGATTTATTTGTGAGCGAAATCTGAACCATATGGTCTGGTTTTCCCTTAAAACACACAAGGGGTTCAGGATTAAGGGAACAGGCACTTGGCAAATTTGTTTTGTGTTTCACTGAGCTCATTATGTTAAGAAAAATAAAAGAGGGGTTCTTGGTGGGTCTCGTGGTCGCCGAGTGCTTCCTGTGTGCGGGACAGGGTGCTGAGCGATTCCCATCCCTGGTCCACCTTAGTCCTCCGGCAGCCCCAGCAGGGGGCGCCCCCGCCCCCCGGGGCAGCAACAGTGCCCAGCGCAGGGCCTCACCACCTGTACGAATTTTTGCCAGCACGGGGAAGATGTGGAATCCAGGCTTTGTCCACAGTGACAGCTTTTCCTCCTCAAATCCCAGGCGGTGAAAAGATGAAACTGAAAACGGGCCGTGAACTTGGGGCCTGAAGGTGAGCTGGTTTCTCAGGTTCCCTTTAACCAGCTCCTCCCAGGGGGAAGGGAAGCAGGGTCTTCCTGACCGTCTGCGGAGGGTGGGGGGAGGTGGGGAGCGAGTCTTGTCTCTCTCAGCCACCTTGCTGGGGAATCGGGCGTATTCTTGCGTTTGCGGCTGTCTGATCTCTGAGTTTGGGAACGAAAAGCAATCACTGCAGAGTCACGTGCTGCTTGCCGTGATGGAGACGATGGGATTTTCAGTCATGGCCTCACAGACCTGCAGGTGAGTGGCCCTCATTGGTCAGGTGGCATGTTTGCACGTTCTGGAGATGCAGGCGGTCTGTTCTGAATGGACTGTTGGGGATGGAAGGCTGTGGACTTCGCCAGCCCCTATATATTCTGGGGACAGTCTTTTCAGCACGAGGTGACGTTAAGCGTCAAGATGTGGCTGGGGAGGGGCGTGCGTTTCTGGCTGAGCGGGTGGTGGATGGGTCAGGAAGGAGGGAAGGAAGGATGCCCTTGTGAGGGGCAGGGTTGTACACTTGTCAAGTGTAGGGTTCTCTGCACTAGTGTCTTTTGGTAGCTGAAGTCCCCTTTGTATTCAGATGTTTGTAACGAAGAGCTGGCTTGAGGTCCATTACCTTCCCGTGTGGTCTGAATTAAGAAACAAATGTCAGTTTCCTCCTCTTAATTGTGATCACCTCCTACTCACCTGTGTGGTTTAAGAGAAAGAACTCAATCTGTTTAGTTCACAGCCAGGGGATTTCAAGTCTCCGGAACACTCTGCACAATGTTGCTAAAACAACAGTGTAACAAACCTTCCAGGTGACATAGCAACAGGATCAGCCCTCATGAGGGGGAACTTGGAACTTGGCTGTGTCTTTGTAGCCAGACCCGAGGCACGGCCCCCATGCTGTCCTCTGTCACATGGCTCCCTGTCTTCCCCCTGTCACATGGCCCCCTGGTGATGGCCGTGTGCCTCTCGGATGCCCTGTGTGCAAAGCCACTGCCTTTGCAACTTGCTCCCTGCTTGGCTCCGGGGTGTGGAGCTGAAAATCAATAATGACAGGAAAGTGAGAAGAACAGTTACAATTTTAAACCCGTTGTTTCCTGAGCCACCAAATGTACCAGACTTTGTTCTGTTTGGGTTATTTTTCAAAAATCCTATCGTAGTTTTTTTTTTTTTTTTTTTTTCCCAGAACTCTGACTGTATTGCTTATGTGAAAGTGATAGGAAATTCTTAGACCTGCCTTCGAAAGTCGTATAACTTGCCACTGAGGACAGAATTCCTTAGCAAATCGGGGCACCAGGACGACCTCCCTCTTCACCCTCTCTTGCTCCGTCTGTCTTGCCGGCAGCCCCTTCATGGGTCCTCTGACCTTAGGGGTTCTCTACCCCTGTGTATTTCCATAGCTGAAGTCTCCTTTGTATCTAGATGTTTGTAAGAGCTGGCTTGAGGTCCGTATCTTCCCATGTGTTCTGGATTAAGAAACAAATGTCAGTTTCTTCCTTTTAATTATAAAGACTGCCTTAGTTATAATTAGGACTAGAGGAAAGAGTAATAATCATATTAATGAGAGCAACGAAACACTCACCGTTGTGGCGTGCTTATTGTACGCAGGAAGTGGTGGTTAGTGATCTACATCTATTATCTCGATTCCCCGCGGTGATCCTAGGAGATCATACCACCTTAAGTTTGCAGCTGGGACTTAGCAAGGTCACCTCACCCACCAAGGCCACACTCTGCGTAGGAGTGGAGATGGGACGGAGGTCCAGGCTTGTCTGATTCCAGAACTCATGTCCAGCCACCACATGATACTGTCTCCTAAAAGCAGCCTGAAGCTGTAACAGAAGTAAAAAAGGTTACATTCCCACTGTCCGGATTTGTTTTACCCACACGTCTTTGATTGGGAAGATTGTCACATTCCCAAAATTGTATTTTTAGGGAAGTTGCAAGTTTCCCTTCCATATGATCCTTTGAGATCAGGATACTCTGGGCCCAGAGTGATGTAGGGATAATTCCTACAGGAGGCACATTATATTTCATAAGTCCTGATGGTAAGGAGCTCATTATGTATAAGACGTCCAGAGCTATCCCTTGGAGCCAGATCCAGTCTGGTCACTGATTTGGGCTTGGTGTTGTGACTTTGGTCTTGGCTGTTGTGTTCATCAATCTGATGTGTACTTACTGTGTTGGTGTATATTTTACTAAAGTTGTATTTGTAATCTTGTAATCCATAAGTGATGGGCACAGCGACTGTTGAAAGTGTGAGTTAAAGGAAAGGTTTGATTATTCTATAAGCAGAGTGTTGCTTTGGACTTAAAGGGGCTGCCACCTAAGCCTGAATTGCTGTAATTTTCCAAAATTCTCCATTCATGCTCTCATTGGTGTTTATAAAGATTAACAAAGAGAGCAAATAAAAGCATTCACAGCCCACGCCTGAAATGTAACTAGGAGGCAGAGAATACTATAAGTCTCAGTTACATATAAATGGGGAAATAAGCATTCAAGACCAGCAAAACCAACTTCTCAGTGACCCCGCTCTGCCAAAAAGGGCCATTTGTTAAGATACTACACTTAACTGTAGCAACCGAAGAGGGTGCTCTTGAAGTAACTGGGTTAGTAAGCCACTCAAATGATTTTAGGAACACTGGTTCTTACTAGTTTGGGACATTCAAGTTATTCAGGAAGGACCAGCAGATGACACGTAACATGCAGAAAAATGTACTGTAAAAGGAAAACAGAAAACAAGAACTAAAACTCTTCAATGGAAAGAGTAGAACACATCCACTTAAAACAACCACCAAGCAAAAGAAAACTATAACACTCCTTTCAACACGAACTGAATTATCACTGAACAAGCATTTGCAGAAGAATGCCTCAAATCAGAAATTTGAAACTCTCAGATTAGAAACAAAAGCCTTGAAGAGGTAAAATGAGAGTTTATGACATGCAAGAACGACAACCAAAATGAGGTGGAGAGGGACACAGAGAAAGTGAGCAATAGAAGATAGGCAGTGACGGTCCAACACACCAATAATTGAAGGGGAAAAAAAAGCAAATCAGTGGAATAAACCAGACTTTAAAAATTACAATCCGAGAATTGTTTCCAGAACAAAGAAGATGAGAATCTACATACTGAAAGTTTCTACATGTATCTGGGAGACGTGACCCAGAAGACTTAAATTCTAGCCTATCCTAATAACCTTGGAAATTAAACTTCCTTTTTAATTTCTGTTAGGGGATAGAAAGCAAAAGATCAAAGTACTGGATGGCTTCCTGTTGTGATATTCTGAATAAAACAGGTGGGGTACAGTATGAAGGGCCCTAAGTGGTCACTGTGTGAAGCGGGACCCACGCGTGCCATTTTTAAGGCAAGTATGGGACATCCAGGGCTTGCCATTTGGATCGCTATTTTGAGTAGTTAACTAAGAACATGCTTGTCACCTTCCCAAACACCCCCACTGCAGGTGGTTTGTACAGTGTGTCATTTATGTTTTGATGGACAAGGCGTGGATAGGTAAGAAAGTCAGCATGTGAGCGCTCACTTCAAACGTTGGCTTCCATCATTTACGGGCTGTGGGTCTTTGGGAAAATCAATCTTAATCTCATTCAGCCTCCACCTATTGCCTACATCATTGGTTTGTTGTTGAAATGAAAGGTTAGTGTGTATGAAAGAGTTTCACACAATTCCTGGGGCACAGCTAGTGCTCTGTAAGTATTATAATTGTTCATGTGTGACCTATAGGATTTGTCATGTGAAGAAAACTTGAAGTAAAGTCCTTTATAAATCTATAATGTTAACAGTCGGGGGACACTGGAGTGGCTCAGTTAGTTACGCATCTGACTCTTGATTTAGGCTCAGGTCATGATCTCATGGTTCTGGAATTTGAGCCCTCACATCGGGCTCCTGTGCTGACAGTGCAGAGCCTGCCTGGAATTCTCTCTCTCTCCCTCTCTCAAAATAAAGAAATAAACTTTGAGAAAAAGGGGTGCCTGGATGGCTCAGTCAGTTAAGCATCTGACTCTTGATTCAGGCTCAGGTCACAATCTCACCATTCGTGAGTTCGAGCCCCACATTGGGCTCTTTGCTGTCAGCACTGAGCCCAGTTCGGATCCTCTGCCCTCCTCTCTGTCTGCCCCTCCTCCTCTCATGCTGTCCCTCAAAAAAGAAATTTAAAATAAACCTCCCCAAATCTCAATCAGCTCCTGAATGAAATTTGTTTTATAAATTAGAGGTTTGGTGTAGTGAGTTTTCCGGAAGAATATGTGACTTACATTGTATAATGCAATGATGCTTGGTTTTCCTGTGTACTTTCTTCTTTTTGGTAAAATAAAAACGTGAACCTCTGAGCTCCAGAGGGCAGAAATAAAAAGCACGCTGTAAGCGCTAGAACTCCAGAGCTCGGCGAGGGGTCCTGAGTGTGTGAGGCAGTGAGCCCATGGGACAGGGACGCCGTCTGCCGCGCTCTAAGCACGCAGCAGGTGCCTGAGAACACTGTGTCGCTTGAATAAATGCATGGGGCCCCACAACTCAGAACTCTCATTTTGCAGCTGGAAAAATGGGGTGCGAGGAGCGAAGTGAGTAAGGCGAGATGGGAGTCCGGTCAGTGCCGATGGCCACACCTATCTCTGTGGCTGGCGGAGTGACAGGAAGTTGTGAGGTCGCACCCAGCACGGTGGCAGGATGCTGTCCCCACCCTCCCCCCTCCCTCCCTTGCTGCTGGCCCTGGTGGTGTCTCCTTTGCCAACACCGTTTAATCTTCCTTCTTTATGGGCAGATGGCACATTCCCGAATCCTCAGATAGCAAACCTGCTCTCCTGCCGCAGGACACCGTTGCAAGGTGCCCTTGGTTGCTGGAGGCCGTCTGGACGGGTTTTATGGAAGGAGAAGTGCTTCTGCAGCACCCAGGAAGCACCCAGAAGCCTTCACTTGGCTCCGGGAAGCCACGTCCTGGTGAATTGTGATGCGGTGGCTGTGGCCCAGGGACTTGCAGCCATCGTGGCAAAAAGCCCTCATAGGACTTCCCTGTTCACTTCTTTAAGCTTTTCGTAAACAGTTTTCCCTCACCTCCCCCTGCCCCTGCATTGTTTGCTGGCAGATCTTTTTTTTTTTTTTGTAATTTTTTTTTACACACTTATTTATTTTTGAGAGGCAGAGAGCAAGTGGGGGAGGGGCAGAGAGAGAGGGGGACACAGGATCCAAAGCAGGCTCCAGGCGCTGAGCTGTCAGCACAGAGCCCGACGTGGGGCCTGAACCCATGAACAGTGAGATTGTGACTCGAGCTGAAGCTGGACGTTTAAGTAACTGAGCCACCCAGGTGCCCCTTGCCTTCTTACTTTTTAATTTTTTTTAATTTTTAATTTTTATTTCTGAGAGAGAGAGAGAGAGCGTGAGCAGGGGAGGGTCAGAGAGAGAGGGAGACACAGAATCTGAAACAGGCTCTAGGCTCTGAGCTGTCAGCACAGAGCCCGACGTGGGGCTCGAACCCATGAACCGTGAGATCATGACCTGAGCTGAAGTCGAACTCTTAACCTACTGAGCCACTCAGGTGCCCCAAACTTTTTAAAGAATCCTGGAGAGCAGTACTTAAACCGTCCAGTGATGAAGGCCCAGATTTCAAATTTCCCAATATGTTACATGTTGATACATTTGTACATCAAAATGAATTACTGGAAAAATGCAATGAAAAATCTTAAAGACATTGGGGTGCTGGGTGGCTCTGTTGGTTAAGCGTCCGACTCTATCTTGGCTCAGATCATGATCTCATGGTTCAAGCCCCTGCATTGGGCTCTGTGCCAAAAGTGTAGAGCCTACCTGGGATTCTGTCTCCTTCTCTCTGCCCCTGCTTCGCTCACATTGTCTATCCCTCTCTCTCTCTCTCTCTCTTTCTCTCTCCCTCTCTCTCAAAATAAATAAGTAAACTTAAAAAAACAAGAAAAGGAATCTACTAAAGACATGTAAAATATAAGCCCCTACTTTTTTTTTGGTTGTTTACTCTTGGAAACAGTGGGTATAATTTATACTCACATTGGGGCAAGAGATTCTAAGTGCTTACTCTGAATTTCTGTACTTATCTCTGGGCATCAGTAAATTGCAGACTCGACTTCGAGTAGTCCTTAATATGGAGACATGGCTTCTTATCTTAAAGTTTGTTTTCCAACATGGACTGGAAGGGTTTTGTTTTCTGCCTCTCTTCTCCCTCTCCCCGTCCTGATTCACCGATTTTCCTTCCCGAACCGGAGGGTGGCCCGAGTAGCTGGGAGCCCCCGACGCTTGGTGGAAGAGGGAGGTGGGTCAGGTGGAAATAGAGCTGTTTCCCACCACCCTTGGCAGATTCTCCCTGAGGATGAGGCATCGTTCCTCTTTCGTCTGTGCAGACAGTTAACCTGAAATCCCACAGAAAATTGTGATACTGCCCATGGCAAAGAAAGCAGTTACTGACATGAAGCCAAAGAGAAAAGAATGTGAGCTAATGAAGGGGACCATGTCTCTGGAAGAGCTGCCTCTTAGCGATTTACTAGAAAATGCCTTCTTTCTTTGCATTGGCTTCTATCAGAAATTCAGAGGAAGTACCCTACGGGTGACTAGAACCCAGTTTTTTTTTTAACTTTATTTATTTATTTTGAGAGAGAGGGAGAGAGTGAGCAGGGAAGGGGCAGAGAGAGGAAGAGAATCCCAGGCAGGCTCTGTGCCATCAGCGCAGAGCCCGATGTGGGGCTTGATCCCCCGAACTGTGAGATCATGACCTGAGCTGAAACCAGGAGTTGGATGCTTAACCGACCGAGCCTCCCAGGTGCCCCATAGAACCCAGTTTTGATGCCCTGGTTGGGGTCATGGTCAGCACGATGATCTCCAGAATGTCTCAGGGTTTTCTCATCCAGAAGCATTCTTCCTGACACTGTAGTTTTCTTTGCCACATAGAGTCTCTTGCCCTGAAGCCACATCCTCCTCCTCGATCCTTAGAATTATTCGGATGCTTGGTGACTTCCTGAGTCCCCTTTTGCAGCTTCTGGTATTGCGTTTTCTTTATTGTTATTTTTCCTTGGGGGCTGTTGCGACTTGCCCAGTGGGATTGCAACATCGCACCTCGCTGGTCAGTGCCTTAACGTCGAAGTTCTGGAAACTTGTGACTTTGGTGGGTAGAATTCGTCTTCTGTTTCAGACATTTGGGAATTTCAAGATCCTGCATTTTGCGTGTGTACGCGCACACGTGTATGTGCATATGTGTGTGTGCGTAAAATTACTGTGGGCAAAGGCCACCGTCCTCAGGCTCTCGTGTGTGTAGTTGGTTGTTTCCCTTCTGCAGAAAGTAGTCAGAAGGTGAAAGGGGGCTCACGCTATGGTAACATTTCTGCCAGAAGCATCTAGAAGCAGGGGAAGAGTAGTGAGGGAGACTGAGTGCGACAGTTCTGTGTGTGGGAACCAACAAGGGGCAGAAGACGGCATCCAGGGAGAAAGCCGTAAAGCTACCAGGAGCTGCTGGAGGGAGGGCGGAGGCTGGTCAGAAGCCGCAGGTGACTCAGAAAACCAGAAGGGGAGAAACCTGCTTCCTCGATACCCTCATGGAGCTGGAGGACTCGAGCCTGGCCCAGTGAGCTGTCCCCAGGTGACCTCCCGTGGATTCCGGGTCCTCACTCTTTCCTGGTCGGACAGGGGAATGTTCCCGAACTTTACTAAACAGGACTCTCCTGTCAGGAAAAGAGCAATCAGTGATGAGGAACGTCTTCCCTGGTTACCAGTCAGTGTCAGCGTCCCCTGAGCACGGCCCTGGAGGGTTTGGGGGTGTTGTTGTCGCAGAAGGAAGCAAGGGGCCAGGAGCTGTGAGGGCTGCATGGCCTGAGCCTGCAGGGGGTTCCGGGGGGCGATGACGAGGCCGAGGACGCCCGGGCGGGAGGGAGGCAGCCGGACCAGCTTTCCTGCAGAGACTGCTGGCTCCCGGTCTGCGACCATCCGACCATCGCTGTCTGGTTCTCGGCAGGAGAGGAAGGTGGTGCAAGGAGGGGGGCACGCTGTGCCTCGCTGTTCTCAGAGCTGCTGGGAGCAAGCGGGATCCAGGCCCTTCTGGCGGGAGCAGGGCTCCCGGGTCCCTTAGAGGTACAGTCCAGGCCTTGATAAAAGCCGCCGCCAAGCCTCCCTTTGCCTGGCAGCCTCAGGAGACGGTGACCCACTCTGCGCCCTCCTGTGTGGTCCTGGAGGCTGTTGCAGGCCTGTGGGGACAGCAGCTCTGGTGGACGCTGTCCCGGTGGCCCTTGGCTCCCCTCCTGTCCTGTCCGGCAGGTGCTCCAGCCCCAGGGATAGCAGGAGCCGTGGCTGAGTGGCACTTGCTCTGAGGACTGGGCTCAGGTAGCTTCCCCCTCTCTAGGCATGAGCTCAGGCTGGATTCCTAGGGTGGCCTTTGGGCTCATCACTGTCTTGGCAGACTTGTCTCCAGCCCCTGGAGATGCAGGAGGTTAATGGGTGTTCCTTGAATCTCCCATGTTTTCTAGAACCTCTGTGCTTTTCAGACATGCCTTTCCCACTGCCTGCAATGTCTTCCCTTGCCCAGGAGACAAACGAGAACAGTGTCTGTTAGATTTCAAATAGCATGTTGAATCTCATGGTTTTTAAAAAAAATTTTTAAGTTTATGTATTTATGTATTTATTTATTTAGAGAGAACAAGCAGAGAGGAAATAATGAGAAAGAGGGAGAAGGAGAACCCCAAGCAGGCTCCGCACTGTCAGCGCAGAGCCCGATGCGGGGTCTCGAACTCATGAACTGTGGGGTCATGACCTGAGCTGAAATCAAGAGTCAGTCTCTTAACTGACTGAGCCACCCAGGAGCCCCTCATGGTCCTTTTTAAATGGCTCAAACACGCAGGTGATAGAGAATGCTGTGTGGACTTTCCATCACCGGCTTCATCAGATCTTAACGCTTGCTGTATTTGCTTCAGATAGCATCTTAGTCTCTGGATTTGAAGGGATAAAGTAGCTGAGGCTCTCTCTGGGCTCTTTCCCACTCCTGTTCTCCTTCCTGAGAAGTGGTAACTTTTCAGTAACTGATGTTTACCATTCCTGTGCTTGGCCTTCAAATGCCAGCTACTTGTGCACGTAACAAATGCAGACATCTATAGTGTCTTAAGCCATTGAAAGGTTGTGCATAAATGGTATCATACCTTACATAGCAAGATTCTATAATTTGGTTTTTCACTTGACAATTTGTTTTTGAGATTTTTTTTTTCTGAGTTGACACAGGCGTAGTATTGGCTGATATATATATTCCAGTGTAAAAATACGTGGCTCATTCACTTCTGCACCTTCTCTGAGTTAGGGTCTCTTTCTCTGTTATGTACATGCTGCCTTGTACATTCTTAGATATGTCTTCTTTTGTGCCTGCATGGAAATTTCTCTTTGTGGACAAGAGAGAGAGGGGTTGTCAAGTCATTGATCGTACATCCCCACTTTACCCATTATTCCAAAATTCCCCAAACTCTGAAGTGATCTACTAGATACTGCCATCTTACTTCTCACTTGCCAATGCTCATTTTTGTCAAACTACATATTTTTGCCGATCACGTGGGTGAGACGTGATGTGTGATTGTTGTTTCAATTTGCATTTCCCTGATTCCTAGTGAGATTGATCATCTTTGTGTGTGCTTTGTAGCTCTTTGTAATTTCTCCTTCTGTAAATTGCCTGTTCATGTCTTTTGCCCATGTTTCTATTAGATGTTTGTTTTATCCTTATTGGTTGAGGGGTTCTGTATATATTCAAAATAATAATCTTTTGTTGGTTATGCATTTAGCATGTTTTTCCTCCAGGTCTGTGGTTGTCCTTTTCATGGCATCTTGTTGTACAGAATTTTTATTTTATTTTTTTAAATTAAAAAAATATTTTTTAATGTTCTATTTATTTCTAGGAGAGAGAGAGAGAGAGCATGAGCAGGGGAGGGTCAGAGAGAGAGGGAGTGATAGACTCTGAAACAGGCTCCAGGCTCTGAGCTGGCAGTCAGCACAGAGCCCGACGCGGGGTTCGAACCCACGAACCTAAGCGAAATGTTGGACACTTAACCAACTAAGCCACCCAGGTGCCCCTAGAATTTTTAAACTTCCACATAGTCAGCTTTATTCATATTATTCTGTTTTTCATGTTTTTTATGTATCTGATCTAGGAAACACTTCCCTAAATATTATTCTCTATTTTCTTCTAAAAGCCTGTTTGTTTCATTAATCTGAGGAAGATGGTCCAAGTGACTTCAGTCTCTTCTTGAGAAATACGGACTAGCATCTTGCAAATTGTCGTGATATCTAATTCTCCTATGGCAGAATCAGCAAAATCCGTGAAAGGGTGCACATTTTGCTTTTAGTTATATGATTGTGGATTTGGCTCCACAGGCTTCTGCCACAGTTGGTGGAGAGTTGCTGCTGGCCTCTGGCCTAGTGTAGAGTGAGAGCATGGCTGAATCATGGTGGGAGGCAGACGGAGTGAGAGGACATTTACGTGAGTGAGCACAGAGGGGGATCACAGGCATGGCACAGGCCTGTCCCTCCCTCTCGTATGTCTTATGTTGTCCCTGACCTCTGCTCTGTCTTAGCCACCTTTGGTGTTCACTAGAACCAGATTCCAAGCTGCCCAGAGGGCTTGTGGGAAGGGACACATATGCATGTGTGCACGTGCATACATGTTCCATGATTTACCAACGATCCCTTCTGTTCCCCAGCTGCTTCCTCTCCTGGGTCCAGAAAGAGGCTCAGAATGAGGGTCCCCTCAGCCATGGCACAAGACTGAGGATACAATCAGGATGAAATTTTCAGCTCTTGAGCATTTGGGGTCATGCCAGGACTGAGCTGAATTCATTGATCCTTTTTATGTCTGTCAGGTGCAGAATTCCACACCGGGAGCCCATGAACCTCAGAGTGATGGGGAGGAAGGAGTCATGGGCCTGTGAAAGACTGAGAATAGGAAATTAACTGGTAATGAAGAGCGTTGGTGGTAGAGAGCAGCTGGGGTCTGACTGGTGTGACTGGATGTACCAGAGCCAAAGCTGCCTGTGGCTTCACCGGGGGCTGTGTCGTCTGGCCTTTATTCCTGACTGGCGAGTCTTCAGTCCGTCCCGGGCTGCGTGCCCCGCAGATCACGTATGCTCTCTGCTTTGGGTCGGAGTGCTTGGCTGTGTGGACTGCTGTCACACCACTGTTGTGCTTCAAGATGGAGAGTTTGGGGAACACCGGCTCTTGGGGTTGCCCTTCCTGATGGGGCGATCCTAGGCCAGAGTCTGGTCTCCTGGTGCACGTGTCACTGGTTCTCACCAGAGGGTAGGGCTTTGGGAAACTCCTCATTCACACACTTCAGTCCAGGACACCCGTTGCAGACCTTTGAAAGGTCTTAAAGCGTAAAGAACTTACAGGTGCAGGCTTGGAATTTTGTATGTCAGTGATGTCGCTTTTGAAAAGACCCCGTCAGTGAAGTTCCAAGCTTTTAAGCATCAGCCAGGACCACTTAGATGCCACCCAACTCAAGGCTCTTGCCTTTATTTTTTTATTTAATTTTTTAATGTTTATTTATTTTTGAGAGAGACAGAGAGACAGGGCATGAATGGGAGAGGGAAAGAGAGGGAGACACAGAATCGGAAGCAGGCTCCAGGCTCTGATCAGGAGTCAGCACAGAGCCTGATGCGGAGCTAGAACCCATGAACTGTGAGATCATGACCTGAGCCGAGTTGGATGCTTCACCAACTGAGCGCCAGGTGCCCCAAGGCATTTGTCTTTAGAGCCATCAGTCCTTCCAGGGATAGTTGATGTCTTCCTGAATCTTCTCTTCAGTAGCATCCACAGTGGGGCTCACGTTTACTGGCAAGGGTGTGTGTGACCACAGTGGTTGTTATAATGCTCAAACACAGCCACACATGCTGGTTAATTACAGTTCTCCTCAGGCTAAGTCCCAGCTCCTGCAGGATTCCTGGGCCCACCCTGCAGTCAGCACCTGGAGAGCAACACCAGTTACAGCAGAGGGTCTTCAGGACTCTGCTTGTGACTGGTTTTTATTCTCCTGAGGAGACAGACAGGCAGACACAGCCCCACTCCCCCACACCTGGTCATCGAGGAATCCATTTCCATCAGTAGATGTCTGTGCCACAAAAATTGTTAAATATTGTGTCGATCGAAACACCATAAAGCAAAAATTTGAGCCCTTTTCTATGGTTGGAGGGCAAAGGAATTCCATTGTGTGCAGAGCTATGTGCTGGGTTCTTTGGAGGCATTATAATAATAGATGGTGCATGAAAAGCTTGCTTGTCGGGGCAGAACACACACACACACACACACACACACACACACACACACACACAGTTTAAAAAAGCAGTGTGTCATCCCGTTGACATTGATGTAGAACACAGGTGCCGAGGGCTTGAGCAGGAAAGATACAGCCAGCCTGCTCCAGAGTCTAAAGGATTTTCTTTCTTTTGTTCCTTAGAGTGCCTTCCACACATGGCTGCGTAGGATTTTGGTAAATATTTAAAAACGTAATTGATTGGGGACTATCAAGTGAAGTTTTAAGGCAGGTTGCGGGGGTGGAAAGAGGAGAGAGTGGACCTTTCGGAGCTGGACAAGGGGACGGGCGGGGTGCGGCCGTGACCCGTCACAGTGGTGGCGTCGGCTGGCAGGTTGATGAGGGCAATGGTCAGTGAGCTGAGGGATTGTAGATGGCAGCTGGCAGGACCCTGTGGGCGGGGCATTGGGGTTTGGATTTAATATAAAATCAATAAGGATGCAATGGTGAAGGTATTTCAGCCATCCCTTAAGTTATAGAGTAGACTTCTTGCCTCAGCATAGTTAAAACTCACGTTTTTGGAAAGGGGGGGGTAGAGGGAGGACCCCCCTCCCTCAATCACGTATTTTATTACTATTCCAGCAGAAAGCCTTGCTCTTTTTCTCTTTTGCTATGTGTACCTTTCTGAGCTGCTCTGCGCAGACGTCTGCAGCTCACCAGGGCCCACATTAACCCTGGTTGCAATGCTCCGACTCGCGGAGGGGTGGGGAGAGCAGAGAAGCTACTTCTATTAGTTTACACCACCAGCAGTGCAAATAGTGCCACGCACATTCAAATGGCTTCATTATCCTCTTAACATCCTGGGTAAGTCTGTGGCTTCCAGCTCAGATAACAATGTTTTTTTCTGCCTGTGATAAAAATGCCAGTAGCATACTTTTATACCCCAGGATAACTGAGCACGTTGATGGAGACATTGTGACCCACTTGGGGACTTGGGTGATATTAACTTGGAGCACTGTCTCGGGCACAGAGGACCCTCCGTAGGGTCCGCTATCAGAGGTCTGAGAGCCTGTGTTAGGCACTCAGCTGCGGAAGTCATGAGCCCTCTTCCGCCTGCCTGCTAGAGGGCAGAATTATCTTGTAGGATCTCAGATTCCTCTAGATGCTCATGGTGTTTCCATTACCGCTTTCAAACACCTTTTCACATATGAAGATACTTATGTTTGGCCAGAGACCAAACTCGGGCTGTTTCCTGAACTTGGGAACAATCCTTAACCACATTCACTCGTTTTTAATGATTATTAAAGAAACAGGCTTGCTTTTGTGAGCTCCGCCGTGATGGAAGTTGTTAGTGCCAAGAACTAAATTGTAATAAGGTTGAAACGCTCATGTGCGCGTCACAGCAGGGATCTAGGCTTAGATAACACTTTGTTGTTTTTTATGGGTAAATCTGCTCGTAAAAATCTCTTTAAGTGAACACATGATTATCTCCCATGGTAGTTTAAACTGAACTTGATTTGTGATCTTGCTTATTTTCTTTTCTGTTGGAGGTATTTGTCAATATCGCTGACATATGTTCTTCTATGGGAATAAATGCTAAATGTCACATCAACGAAATCAAGTGTAAATCAGTCTGAAGCTTGAGTGGAAACCAGTTGTGGGGACCTGAATAAATTTAACATACTCCATTCCCTTTTAAAAAAGTTTTTTAAAATTTTGTTTGAGAGAAAGCAGAAGCAAGGGAGAGGAGCAGAGTAGGTGGTGGGGGAGGAGAGAGAGAGAATCCCAAGAAGCGCAGAGCCCAATGTGGGGCTTGATCCCATGATCCCGGGATCATGACCTAGTCAAAATGAAAAGTCAGACACTCAACCTACTGAACCACCTAGGTGCCTCTCTCTATTCCCTTTAAAAAAAATTTTTTTTAAATATTTATTTTTGAGAGACAGAGACAGAGTGGGAGCAGGGGAGGGGCAGAGAGAGAGGGAGACACAGAATCCTAAGCAGGCTCCAGGCTCTGAGCTGTCAGCACAGAGCCCAATGTGGAGTTCGAACCCATGAACGGCGAGATCACGACCTGAGCCACAGTTGGATGCTTAGCACGTTGCACATTTGGTTCACCCACATTTCTTAAAGTAGTAAAACATGGCTGAAGGCCTCTCACTTTCCTCTTCTTCCCCTTCCACTGCTCATTCTCCCCTAGAAATAAGGGAAATTAGCCTATCTGTGCTTCGTGGAGACCAACATAGTTTTGTATGTAGGAGTAATCTATAATGGCAGAATATAATGTCTGTTATGTGTGTTTTAAAATTATTCACAATGGTATCCTACTTTCCGTATCCTTTGAGAACTTAACTTATTTCAGTTGATGATACTGTTAAGATTTATCTGCTGATGTAGTTTATTTTCACTCTAACTTTCTAATGAATGATAGAGCATGGTTTACTTAGCCATTCTTCTTCTAATGGACCCTGAAGTTGTTTCCAACTTTTCACCATTACAGACAATGCTATGGTAAACATCCTGTATAAGATTTGTGCATGCCATACTTTACACATATCTTCCGGTGCCTAGGTGGCTCAGTCAGTTGAGCATCTGACTTGATTTCAGCTCAGGTCATGATCCCAGGGTTGTGGGATCGAACCCCACGTTGGACTCTGTACTTAGCCTGAAGCCTGCTTAAGATTCTCTTTCCCTCTGCCCCTCTCCGCTGCTCACTCATGTACTCTCTCTCAAGAAGAAATTTTTTAAAATTAAAAATAAAATTAAAATACCTCACACCTATATTGCTTCTGAAATGGGCTGGCTCACAGGACTCACAGCCTCAGGTTTGCCAGATGTTGCTGGAAAGTTCTACAAAGGGTTTTCTCTACAGTCGCACCGTTGCTATGTGTTTTCATACTCTAAAGTTTTGTCAATTAGATGATCATGAAAGGGCATTTCATTGTTTTAATTTGCATTTCCCTAATGACCATGAGATTGAACATGTCCTCATAGTTTCATTTGCCATGGAATTTTTCTCTTTTAAAAATACTCTGCTTGTTTCCTTTGCCAGTTTTTCTCATTGTTTTGCTTACATTTTTCAAACTCATTATCATAATTGAATTTGGGGAGGTTTGGGGGTGCCTCGGTGGCTCAATTGGTTAAGTGTCCGACTTCAGCTCAGGTCATAATCTCACAGTTTGTGGGTTCCGGCCCCGCGTCGTGCTCAGTGCTGACAACCAGCTCAGAGCCTGGAGCCTATTTCAGGTTCTGTGTCTCCCTCTCTCTCTGACCCTCCCCTGCTCACGCTCTCTCTCTTAGAAATAAATAAAACACTAAAATTTTTTTTTTGAAAAGAGAGAATTTGGGGATGTTTGAATGTGAATCTTTGTTAGTCATTGTCTCAGGGGTCTGCAAGACTGTGCCTAGGTTCTGTGGTTCCCTGGGGGAGGGGGTGGGGGGGCGCTCACAGGACTCAGCATATAGTCTTTTTTTTTTTTTTAATGTTTAACTAATTTTTGAGAGACAGAAGGAGACAGAGCGCAAGCAGGGGAGGGGCAGAGAGAGAGGGAGACACAGAATCCAAAGCAGGCTCCAGGCTCTAAGCTGTCAGCACAGAGCCCAATGCGGGGCTCAAACTCATGAATGGTGAGATTATGACCTGAGCTGAAATCAGACACTTAACTGACTGAGCCACCCAGGCGCCTCAGGACTCAGCATATAGTCTTAATGCAAAGATTCATTACAGTGATTTTGCAGAGCAAAGTTGGCAAAGGGAAAAAGGTGAAGTCCGATTGAAACTGACCTTAAACTTCCAAGAGTCCTCTTCCTGTGGCGTCATACAGGGCGATGCACTTAATTCCTTCAGGACCAAACTGTGACAGCAAGTATGGAGGGTTGCCTACCAGGGACACCTTGTTGGAGAATCCATGCCCAAGGTTTATACTGGAGGCTGGTCACGAAGACATTCTCTGCCTGCCACATACCAGAATTCCAGATTCCCCGAGGGAAAGCAGATGTTTGGCATAAACCATGATGTTTGTATGAACAGGTTAGGCACAGCGAGCCACTCCTATCAGATCTAGGAATGGTGGGAACCTTCTCGAAATGCAAGTCCCAGATGCTAGCTGAGGACCAAGCCAGGAAGCAGGCATTTCTGAGGAGAGCAGTGAGGCCTTGCTGTGGAAACATTTTTCTTCACAAGTGTATTCATTTTCAATATCTTCTCCTAATCTGCATTTACATTGTCTTCCGTCACAAGTAGTAACATCTGTGCTTTCTTCAGTGCTTTATAATTTTAACGTCATGCCCAAGACATCCTTGCCTGCCCCATTTGTAAAGGTAGCACCCTACCTTTTTCTCGAATATGTATTCATGTGGTATGTCACAGACTGGCTCACTCTTGGTAAGGCTAATACTTTATGGATTCTCTTGAATTTTCATAATTGGCATTTAGGACCACCTGTCTCTCTCTTTTCAGTCTTTACTCCTCTTCGTGATTTTTCTTTTCTTACTCCTCTGGCTACATTCTCTAATACCTGCTGAGTGGGAGTCAAGGACATCCTTGTTGGTTGTAAGGTTTTTTTTTTTCTTAAATTCTTAAAATGTTTATTTATTTTGAGAGAGACAGAGTGCAAGCAGGGGAGGGGTGGATAGAGGGAGACACAGACTCCAAAGCAGGCTTCAGGCTCTGAGCTGTCAGCAGAGAGCCCGACGCGGGACTTGAACCCATGAGCCATGAGATCATGACCTGAGTTGAAGTTGGACACTCAACCAACTGAGCTGCCCAGGTGCCTCTGTAAGGTTTTAATGGGAACGTATCCATCATTTGACCCTTAAATACGATGTTTGCTATGCGACATGGATAGATGTCCTTTATCAAAGTAAGGAAGTTCTTGTCCCAGTTTGTGAATGTTTTTCTAAATTTTATGAATGGGAGTTGAATTTTATGAAGTGCTTTTTCTGGAGCTGTTGAGGTGATTATAGTTTTTGTCCTTAATATGTTAACAAGAGAGCTGCATTAGGAGATTTTCTAATGTTAAACTATTCTTTTGTTATTCACATTAAAAATACTTTGGCTATTATTATTCTCATTATTAAATATACCACTGGGCGTGACTTGCTAAAATTTTATTTAAGAATCAATCTCACATTTATGTTCATGAGTGAATGCAGCCTATGATTTTCTTTACTGTCCTTATTTGGTTTGGTTTCAGACTTTGTAGTAGCTTCACCAAATGAGTTGGGGAAGTTTTTTTTCTTTTCTATTCTTTGGAAGAGTTTGTATAAGACTGGAATTGGTAAAACTTGGTAGGATTTGCCTGTAAAACTACCTGGACCTGGGGAATATTGTGTCAATTTTTAACCACCCACTTAATTAAAAAAAAAAGATTATAGGACTGTTTATTATTTTGATGTATTCTTAAATCATATATAGATTAAAGCTCTTTTTTATTATACTGTATATAGAATTTTAAATTGTCCTTTTTTCCACGAATGGGCACTTCCTACATCATTAAATCTTCATCAAGAAGGTGACTTTTAAAGCATTAAATTTAGCAGTGGTTTTTATTTATGATTAACTTTATTTCTAGAATTTCTTAAGGTCACCTATGTTACTAGCTGTGCTAGGCTCCTAGGAGACATGCAATAATTTCTGCCGTATGTTGCACCCAGAATGAACCAGGTATTGTAACTTTCCAGGGCAAAATGCTGGAATTTCCTCCTGCTTTCCTAGCTGAGGGTAAAGGCAATTCTGTGAAAATTAATGGCCAGGGGTGGGGTGGGGGCTTTCCTTTTTGCTAAAGGAAAATAACACATTCTTTTGGAGTGATGACTTATTTTTGAAACACATCCTGCCTGCACTGATGAGCCCAGACTTCTAGTTCGGAGTAATCTCTGTTGAAAGATTTTTTTTCTTTTTTTTTTTTTTTGTTCTTTTTTTTCTAGGGTTTTCCGAAAGGTGACAGATTCTTAGTTCTGAGGAAGAGTATCCTGGGGAGGAAATACTTCATAGAACATAGCATACAGGTTTTTACGGGGCCGTTCTTGATGGCCCACATGGGACCAGCCCCCTTGCTGTACAGGCATCTAATTGATGCTGAATACAGGGGTCAGAGTCAGTTGCCCTGTGGTGGGTTTATGCAATGCTCGTTTCAGGTTTGGTTAAGTGTTGGACCCTTTTGGTGCTTGACTAATGACACAGCAGTTACATTTCTTAATAAAGACAAAACACTCTTCCCATTTTTTAAAACGTTAATTTATATTTCAGAGAGAGACAGAGACAGAGACAGAGCATAAACAGGGGAGGGGCAGAGAGAGAGGGAGACACAGAATGCAAAGCAGGCTGCAGGCTCTAAGCTCCGAGCTGTTGGCAGAGAGCCTGATGTGGAGCTCGAACCCAAGAATCTTGAGATCATGATCAGTGCTGAAATTGGACACCCAACTGACTGACCACCCAGGTGCCTCCTCCCCATTTTTAAAAAGTTTATGTTTTTTGAGAGTGAGCACATGCACATGTGTGTGCATGCACGAGTGGGGAAGGGGGAGAGAGAGAAGGAGAGTTTCAAGCAAGCTGTGTGTTGTTAGCACAGAGCCTGACGTGGGGCTTGATCTCACAACCAACTGTGAGTTTGTGGTCTGAGCCAAAATCAAGAGTCAGATGCCCAAACAACTGAGCCACACGGGTGTCCCTCTCCCCACTTTTTAAAAAGTTTGTTTATTTAGAGAGAGAGAGTACATGCAAGAGGAGGGGAGGGATAGAGAGAGAGGGAGAATCCTAAACAGTATCCACACTGTCAGCAAAGAGCCTGATTCGGGGCTTGATCTTATGACCCACCTTGAGATCATGACCTGAGCCAAAATCAAGAGTTAGATATTTAACTGACTGAACTACCCAGGTGCACCATTTCTTCCCATATTTAAAAGCCTAAGAACAATCCCCCCATCTCTACCCCCACCTGCCAGAATTACTTAAGTGCCCGCCATCACCGTAGCCAGTGTTCTTAGGAAAGTCTCTGAAAACTCGTGGGGGAGTTTCCTGGTTTGGGCTTTGTGCGACCCACGTAGATGGAAATCAGAAACTGGTCAGGCTTATGCCTCTCCTTTTATTTTTTTACTTTAGTTTTTAAAAAAGTTTTAATGTTTATTTTTGAGAGAGAGAGAGAGAGAGAGTGAGCGAGCAGGGGAGGGGCAGAGAGAGCGGAAACACAGATCATGACCTGAGTTGAAATCTAGAGTCAGACGCTTAATGACTGAGCCGCTCAGGTGCCCTGATTAGTTTAATTTAAAACAATTGCCTCCTTAAGGAACCTGCAGACTATCTATGTAGAAATCTCACGCAGCAAAAACTCTTTTTAAAAAATCTGGGAGGCGACTTCCTTTCTTCCTTTGAGCAAGACGAGGACTCTGATAATTTCTCCTGGCCACGGAGTAGCAGTTTTTAAATTGTTAGGCATGGTGCTTCTTCAGTTTCACATAAACGCATTTCTTCTTGGCACCCAGGGTTAGTGAATGGTTGAAATATTTCCTTGCAAAGTAGAAATAAGAAAGCGTAGAGATGAAATGAGTCACTGCTCTTTATTCTAAGTCATTTTTGGGATGTGTGTGTGTGTGTGTGTGTGTGTGTGTGTGTGTGCGCGCGCGCACGCGCACGTGCCTGCTGTTGGCCTGGCCTCCCTTCTCCTCCACCTCCTATATTGGAAAGGCCGTGGACTTGGGTGGAGCTCCCCCTTGGGCAAGCTGTGTGGCCTCCCAAAGCGTCCCAAATCCAAGATTCCTTCTCCTCTAACGGCCAATGAATTTATGACCAAATCTGGGCCCTCAGGTCACCACTGTCGTGGGCCAGGAATATTATTGCCTTCTTGGGATTTGACATAGAGTCCTGGTTGGGCCTCGCGTGACCCCGGCCGCCAGGTGCGCTGTGTCCCATCAGCCGGCTGAAGACCTGAAACTGACACACTCGTTCTCACGACCCGCGCAGGCAGGCGTCAGTGTTGCGTTTGGGAGAGCCCTTGGCCTTCCGCCCGTCCAGCAGTGTCATCCCGAGGAGGCTGAGGGCTTGGCCCTCAAGGACGGCGTGCCAAGGTGAGTGGCTGCCACTCCAGGGCTTCTCAGCTGCTCCTGCTTTCTGCGTCTGTGGGGAGGCTGCCTGAGTCCTCACGGGTCCCGTGTGGACTCACAGATCCCCTCGTGCCCCCCTGGCAGCCGGGCGGAGCTGGCGGAAATGGGAAGTGAGCCTCCCACCGAATCGTCCCGGTGTCTCAGATCGCACAGGACAGGAGTAGGTGTTTGTCATCCCGGCTGTTGGCCGGAGGCTTCTTAGTCTTCTCACGTTCTCTGGGGGAGCGGAAGCCCCCCCTCCCCGGGGCCTGGGCTCCTAGGGCCCATGATGCGGCTGCCGCCCTTGACTGTGCTGAGTTTCCGTGGCCATTTCCTCACACTGCCATCACCCGGGCACCGAGCCCTGACACCTCCAGAGCTGTAGCGCAGAGCCGTGTCTTCTGGGAGGCAGGCGTCCGTCCTGCTAAGAGGCAGGCCCGCCACGTGACAGGTAAACGCCTGTGCTGGGCTCGGTGAGACGTGCACTCCAGGTGCCAGAGTGCACGGGGAGGGGAGGAGTGTCGGGCTCCCCTGGGCTCCCGCTTTGCTCAGTGCCGGGGGCAAACAGTGCGGTTGGTATTGGAGCAGGATCAAAGCCCGCTTCTCGCTAACCTGCAGTAACGAGCAGGTAAACAAATAGGGCCCGTAAAATACAGAGAGGCCGACATGAAAGTTTGTCCTGCTGTGATCAGCAGCTGGCCCCCTTCCAGGTTCCACCTGCTCCGTGCCGAGCCGCGCCGTCTCGTGCCAAGTGCCTCTCGGGGCATCTGACGCAGCCGTCGGGTAACAGCAAGGGTGTTAGCCAAGGGTAACGGGGGCGGAGCCCTCAGGACACGCGGGACCCACGGGGGAGGGTGAGGACGGGCGTCCCAGGCGGGAGCGGCCAGGACGGCTGCTGACTCACCGTGTGCCTGGGAAGTGACTCGGTCGCCTCTGCTCTGCCCAGTGTGTGAACCTCATTTAGCGCTTGGTGTGCCCGCGGGCGCGCGGGCGAGAAGGTGGAGCCGGGCTAGGCTGGAATCCCAGCTGCCCTCGTGTTAGGTGGCAGCGACGTGGCCCCTTTGTGCAGCTGTCAAACCCGGCGGCCCCCCAGGGCAGGGGCACCGTCGGGTCAGAGACATGATGTCAGACCTCGGGCCAGGTGGGTTTGGGGAATGACGCTGTGTCCTGAGCCTCACCCTGCTTTTCGCTGGAAGAAGAGGCGTGGGGTTGGCTGGTCTCGGAAGGTCTGGGCTCGGTTCTTCTGTCGCGTGTGTCCGGCTTTTTGGCGTAAAGCCCCATCAGTGAGGCCTGGGTGGTGGGGCTCGCAGTAGGGGAGGACGACGCACCTCGGATACTTCCTTCCCCTGGTCCTGCTGCGCTCCGGCCGCATCCGTTCCCGCGGGACAGGGGATCAGCGTCAGTTCCGATGCACACAAATGCCCTCATCAGCCCGGTCATCCGGATTCTGGAGAAAATAAGGCCTAGCGTGTGCGAGACCGGGGACAGGGCGGAGAGCCCCGGGCTTGGGTTGTGTTGGGTTGCTTCCTGGGAACCTGGTGAGCAAGCGCCCAGAATGGTGAGAAGCGTTTTGCAATGTTGATAACACCTGGGAAGAGTTGTTTGCGAAGGATGCGCTCTCTCTGCCCTTCCCCCGCCCCCCTCTAAAAAATAACTAAATAGAAGTGTTGCTCAGGTTAACGTGTAAGAAGTTGGATTCCCAGGGGGAACTATTTGCCTGCCCCTCCCCCAGACCCCCACATTCCCCATGGAGCTCAGAGGAAGCTTAGCTTAGGGAATCCAGACCCCATGCCAGACCTGCACGTACGCAGTAACCTCCATCTTTTTCTTTCTGTCCTGTCATTTGGGCGAGTGCAGCGATGTGCTGTGGAGTGTGGCTGGGGGCTGTAGCAGGTGCTGGGGGTGGGGGGGGGGTTATCTCGGCTTCTCTGCCGATTTACCCCATGGCCCCAGGCAGTAACTTAACTCCTCTTGGGTTTGGGTACCTGTAAGAAAGGAAATGAAACTCCCAGACCCTCCTTGGGGACTTGGAGCAAATAACCAATCAGCGCTTTGATGCTCGATCAGCATAATCCTGTTGGCTTGATTAGACTGCCAGTGAGGTCTGTAGGATCAACAGCTTTTGAGGCTTGTGTACCGGATTGCTGTCACACTACCTGGTGGAATTTACTCCCCTTTAATGGCAGGAAGAGGGAGGTTCCTTCTCACACATCTGTTACTTTCGGCCGGGTATAAATGTCACACTGGCCTTTGTACCGGGCTTGAGTGGGGTAGGTGTCCAACTGATACCAACACAGACCCAAGGTCCTGACTGTGGATGCCTTTAGCTGATGGACTTCAGATGCGACATGTCTGCAAGGGCCATCTTGTTTCCTGTTCTCCTTTCTTACATTCTCCATGGCACCTCACCAGAGACTGTGAACTTCACGTCCTCCCATGGATCCATGGATGCCTACTGATGGCTGGTGGGCTAACGGATGGAGTCTGAGCAGTTAACCCTTGAATTTCCTGATGGTTCCTGACGGGCAAAATCTGAGATCTGGGATCATCTTTGGATCTCACGTCACAACGGTCTCTTCACAGCAGCTTGCTTGTGTTCCTTTGGTCACTGATAAGTGTGGTCAACATTTTTCAAGTCTCCTGTCTCAACGGGGGCATGAAATACTCCAGATGGGGCACATTATTACCACTGCTTCCTGTGCTGACATATTGGTAATGTCTTTAAACTGGTCTCTGGAGGGCCTTATTTTCTCCTATGTAATACTTACACCTCAGTGCCCCAGGACCGGCATTGTGAAGAGCAACTGTCTGACCCGTTGAGGGAAAGACCAAGGACCTCTGAGTTTGATTACTTGTTCTAGTTTTGCCTTGTGTACATTTTTATTTCCTTGGTGAGAGCTGCTGCTTTACTTTCCTGTTGGTGCTTAAGAGGCAGCGGGAGGGGCTTTTTAACATCTGCCTCTGCTTTACTTTCTGATTGCTTTTCCAGGATGAGCCTCCAGCGAGGGGGTGATTTCCTAGTGGGGGCTCTCAGGAGCCTCACTCTGGAAGTAGAATGGAATTTTTAGAAGGCTGGAAGACGGATGTTCATTTAAGATACACACACAATGTCAGTAACAGTGACATTTTAACCAGCATGTGGGGTTTAGTGAGGAAGAGACCTTGGTCCTCACGGGCTCACGTGCGCGTACGGTAAAGCACTCACAGTCCTACCTGGCACAAGATAAACACCTCGTGAGTATTCATGGTTATTCACATTCCCATCTTTCACTTCTAGTCCGTGTTTCTTGGCGGGCTGCAGACGAGAGTGTTGTGGGAAGGGGGTGTCAACAGCCTGCCTCAGACTTACAAGCCCTGCCTGTGTAGCCCAGGACGGACGGACGGGGGCTCGTCAGTGGGTTGCCCGAGTCCTCTGTACTGTGCCGCTTCTCCTGACCCGTGGACTCCCCTGAATTGTTGTGCTCCTCACCTCCGGCTTGATGTCTCCCGTTGCTTGCTCCAGGGTGGGTGAGAGGGTGGAGGGGCCGTGCCTCTGTGCCATCTGCCGTCTCCAGCTCCAGGCCCGGGTTCTTGGCACTTCCATGCTCCCCCTCACTCCACAGGCACCGCGCTGGCATGTTTGATGAATTGACAGGCTCCAGCGAGCAGTTCTCCTGATAGAAGCCAGGAACCTTCCAAAGGGATGTATACGCAGATCTGTCTCATGACCGAGTGAGTACTCAGTGCGTGTGAGTGCTCAGATAGGGGCAGGGATGGGGCAGGATGCGGTAGCAAGAGCTCCTACCGAGTGGTCCAGGAACTGGTGGACGCTCAGGCTTCCTGGACCCCTCGGCACACACGCGACTCGTAAGGCCCGATTCCTGAAAAATGAAGCCATTGTCATGGAAGATTCTCTTGCTAGAGTCACACACCAGTCATTTAGCCAGCCTGGGTGATACCAAAAACTTCACTTGGAACAAAAGAGAGGCACAGTTAGCTCACAGATGTCCTAACGCGAAATAACTGGTTTGGCCGACTTGAACGAGCCGACTGCTTCTTTTGTCGTCCTGTCGCCACAGTCTGTGTGTCTGGTCGGCTTTCTGCTGCTGGGGCTTTTCCCTCAGGATCATCATCAGGTTTTTCCAGTCTTCAGATGATTAAACCCACAGATGGCAGCTCCTATGTTATTATGCCACTGATTAAAGAATTGTTCAGGCAGATTTATTTCTCTAAATACAAACACATGCAAAACTGAGATCTTGGCCCAAACTTTGCTAGACACAATAGTGCATTGTTTCCCTCTTCAAGATGTATTTCATTATATCCTTGTGTTCTGAAACAGCAGTGCTGGCATTTCTATTATGGTGTCTGTCACTACAGGGCTCTAAGCTCTTGCCTGCAGTTTGGGGAGGATACGCGGTCTTTCTGGTTTTTTTCCTTTCCCTTTCTGCCATTGTCACCAACATACTGAGGTGTGATAACGTATGCAGAGCGCCTCATTGCATACAGTGGGGCTCACTAATTCCAGCCATTCTCTTTATCGGTAGTCTGACCTGGAAGATGTATTCATGGTTACACATGCACGGTCCTTGCTCCATGTCTCTGCATCGGTTTTTCCCTTCTGGAGCAAGTCGAGAACTAGAGTTCATTGCTATTTCTTCCCTTTGTCTGGTTAAAGTTTAATAAAAAAGAAAAGAAAAGAAATTACTTGTCTTGGCCTTATTCTCGTGCCAGCTGGTCTCAAATTATTGTTCTTAAAAAAAATAAATAAATAAAAGCTCCGGCCGGCATTCATCACACACAAGTATGATTTGGTAAGTAGAATCCCCCCTCCAATTTACAAATAAAATATTGATTTCATACAAGAGCTTATCAAGGTTTCTGGATTCAAAACCAATATACAAAATTAAATTGTATTTATTTACATCACCAGCAGTTTGACAATGAAAGGGCATCCAAGGATAAATCTAATGAATGATGCATACCACCTCTGTGGAGAAAATTAGAAGTGTTTTTTCAAAAGACAATAAGAATTCTAAACAAAGAGCAAATACGGTGTTCATGATAGGATGACTCGATATTGTCAAATGTCCGCTTTCCACCAAGTGCCCCAAAGATTCAGGGCAATTCCAATCAGAATTACTATGGGCATTTGGGGAGAGGATGTGGTAGACATGTATATAAAGAGTTGAGAGCCAAAGGCAGATGCATTGTAAAGCTATTTGAATAGTTAAGAGAATGGGTATCCGTAAGGGGAGGAACAAATTGAGGGAGGAGGAGAGAGAGCTAGAAACAGGCCAGTACATAGGGAAATGCATTGTTTGACAGCCTTGTGGACAAGTGGGAGAAGGAAGGCTTATTGAAGAAATAATGCTGAGATAACTGAAAGCCAGATAGGAGGGCGGCCATGGAATTAGGTCCCTGCCTTCACCATATACAAAAAATTAATTCCAAGTGGATTAAAGATTGAAATGTGAGAAGCAAACCCTAAACAGTTTAGGAAAGACTTCGGGAAGGTATTTCTATGACCTTGAGGGTAGGGAATGACTTTCTGAAGAAGACACAGAAAGCATAAACCATGAACTTAAAGACTGGTAAGTCTGACTGTATTTAACTAAGAACATTCGTTCCTCAAAAGACACCACAGAGAGAGAAAACAAAACAGAACAAAAGCTACAGACTCAGATAAATTATTTGAAATATACATAACTAAAAAAACAAGAACCTAGTAGCTAGAATATATAAAGAAATAGTATAGATAAATAAGAAACATAATTCAGACAAAAATGGGCATGGGACTTGAACAGGCATTTCAGACAAAAGCAAATAGGATGAGCTGGGTGCCTAGCCATCACAATTGAGGAACCCCAAATTTAAACCATAATGGGGTACCATTTTGTGTAAGCCACATGGACAAAAATACGAGTCTAAGTCTATTACCAAGTGTTGGCAATCACGTTGTGTGGGCCAGCGTGAACTCTACAGCACTGGTAGGGATGTGACATGGCATGCTGACTTTGGAAAGCAATTTGTTTTTACCCCTGTGATCCAAGTCACACCACTTCACTCCCTGGTGTAGATCCTGGTGAGAAGAGAATGAGCTTTGGGGTCAGACAGACCAGAAGCAGAACCCCACTTAAAAGGTATGACCTAAAGCATATGACTTTTTGAGTTCCTTTATCCGTACAATGACGGTAACAAGGGAATGTTGTGTATAATGACTGGAAATTAATGGCATAGTGTAAACCTCATAAAGTGTTAGCTATTTTTATTGTTTTCCGATTGAAGGTCAAGCTCATTGAGGACCCCATCTTATCCTTCCTGTCACTGCGTATAGTGGGTAGGCATTAAAGGTAGGCTCGATGTGAATTCGCAAGGTCTCACCTAAATGCCCAGCTCCTGCTCTGTGCATTTAATCGTACACAACCCTCTGTGTACCCTGCCGCCTCCATGTTACGCCACAAAACGTTCTTCACCTGTGAAATTCCCTGCCTGCTGCTTTCATGTCACTTTGACGTCTTCTCTGCCAGAACCAGCCATTGCGTCAGTCTTTGGCCCGTCGTGTGTCCATTCAGACAACAAGAGGTCATTGCCGGGGGAGGAAGTGTCCTTTCTCTATGGCTGGGCACCTTTCGTGCTTCTTGTGAGTTACAAACCCGGCTCTGGAAAGAACACAGTAGAGCAGAGGGCTCCGTATGTGGACGGATCCAAGGCACGCCCAGTGACCCTCTCTCAATGCAGCAGTCGTAGAGATCAACTTAGCCTTTCCTGAAACTTTACTGAAGTGTGGACTTGTCATGATGAGCATTGAGTAATGTGTAAAATTGTTGAATCGCTATATCGTACACTCAAAACTAACACAACACTGTATGTAATCTATACTGGGATTAAGATAAAAAACTTAAAAATGAAAGAGCATGGCCTTGGAACGCCCTTCCCCTGTCACACGTGGGGCCACTTCCGGCTCTGGCCATCACGAAGCCACATTTCTGGGCCTTCTGTTAGGGCCCTTGCATGAGTTTAGATGTATAAGTCAGCACACCGAAATCAGAGCCCGAGAGGATTCTATCTGACATTTGAACCAGCCCAGGCCTTCTGCCCAAGCATCTCTTCCAGTCTTTCAGCCTCTCTTGATGTGACATTTTAACTTCTCTTTTGTAAACATACTGTACATCCAGGTCTTTCTGAGCCAATGCAGGACAACTGAGCATCTGGGTTGCCTGGACCTGAGGGGTTGCCTGGGAAACAGGACTTTGAATGCTCAAACTGGGGGCATTCTGAGTGAACTAGTACTGTTGGTCACCATGGCCGATCTTGGACACGTGGTGCAGGCAGCTCACAGCCGGGTGTCGGGGCGTGGCGGCTCACCAAAAAAGATCTGTCCACCCAGAGCCTCACAACATGACCTTGTTTGGAATAAGGGTCTTTGCGGATGTAATTAAGATCAGGGTCTGGAGCTGAGATCATCCAGGATTGGGGTGCCCTGTAAATTCAGTCAGTGATGAGGGTCCTTCCTAAGAGGCAGAGAAGGAGAAGACAGAGAGACGTGGCAGAAGGAGAGTGACGTCCATAAGCCACGGGACCCTGACGATTGTCAGAAGCTAGGAGAGGCAGGGACAGACCCTCCCTGAGAACCCTCAGGTAGAACCACCCCCGCAGGCACCCTGATCTCAGACTCCTGGACCCCAAAACTGGGGAGGAATACAGGTGGGTGGTTGTAAGCCACCAAGTTTGTGACACCTTGCTGCGGCCGCCACAGGAAACCCCTGTAACGTGGTAGGTGAGTTGGGGATGTTTACTGCTGAAAGCTGGGAGGGGGGTTTTTGATTTTTTTTTCTTTTTTTGCAGTTGACAGCCTGGTCCACCCCTTTGCTCAGAGTGAGCCAGCCAATCTCTGTGGCCGTGGTCTGTGGCTGTTTAGGCGTGGGCTTCTGTCCACTAGTGCCCTGGGCACGTCCCTCAGTCGTGCCCAGGGCTGCCTGCGGGAGCCCCAGGAGCTGCATCGTAGGGAGTGTGCCAGGCAGAGGCTGGGCCCATGGTCTTGGACCCGTGACCTTCCTAAGGCAAAGCAAACGTCTTAGACGACTTATTTTCAGGAGATTCAACATAGAGTTTTGTTTAGCGGGGAAAACGTCTCACCATGTAAGGAAGAAAAGAAAAGGGAGTCTCTTGAAATCTCTCTAAGTTGCATTTTCTCTCTCCTTCCTCTTCAAATGCCATTTTCTGCCCTGCCACTCTCGGCTCCTTTCCCGATAGTGCCCTGCAGGGCTGCGGCAGCTTCTGTGGTCACAAGGACTCCGTGATTTGGAAATGGAGAGGAGGCTTGCCACAGCATCTCCCTGCAGATGGGAGTTCGAAGAACCCCCAGGGCCCCAGATCGAGCCCTTGGGAATGGCTGGCCTCACCCCTGCCCATGTATTTCTGTTGTGTGTTCTTGTCCCCTCTCGGACCCAGTATCCTGCAGATGTTCACCCTCGGGACTGGGTCTCGTGGTTACTGTATGTACAGAGCGGGAGAAGGTTGGTGGGGGAGCAGTGAGCAGGCAGGAAAATGATTGCAAAAACGGTCACAGGAGAAGGGAGGTGGGCTAACGACAGAAGGAAACGCCGTCCCTCCATTAGAGTGCTATAATTTTCCCAAGTACTGCCATAGAAATTGCACTTCAGACTCTCCGCCGTGCATACATTCGAGAACAATTTACCTGCATTGTTCCTCTGTGTCGTCTGCATCCTGTCCCCCATGCATCGGGCACATGATCACTTGGTACCATGGAGAATTCGTTTCTTTGCACTGATTTTGCTGCCAGAATGTCCTCCCTTTTCAAGTCATGGGCATCATCATTAAGTGCACTCCTTATTTGACTTCACTTCTTGTGTTCCAGACGCTTTATTTCATTACTCTGCATTCAGAGTTTTCAGACCTATATCAATAGCCTGGACAGAAAGGCAGGTCCCTGCTTTCTCTCTCCGGCATCGGCGAGTCCTTTTCCGAACCAGAAATTTCTTTTCATCTCCAGCATGGAAAATGGCACACGTAAGTCTTAATTTGTTCGAGGGAGGTATGATCATAGAAACTGGTGATTTCCATTGAACAGAGTCTACCTTGCTGTGCCTCTGCCCTGAGCCCCAGCCCCACTCTGCCACATGCTGCTCAGCTCTTGGAAAGCTCTTGGAAAGTTAACTTGTCTTTCCGTTTTCTCTCTTATGAAAACAAAGACCCCCGGAATCTTGGGGAGTGTTTTGACTGATGAAATATGTCATGGGGCACATCCCTGTGCAGGGGACTAATGGATGTGTCTCAAGCCAGCTGCACGGGACGTGTGCCTCTCAGATTCTCTACTGACCCCTTGTTCAGAGCCCGGCTTCCTCTCCTCCTGTGTGATGGCTGGTCCCAGTGAGGCCTCTGTGTGCTCCTGGAGTGGGTAGCCCTCTCCAAGGGGTGGGAAAGAGTGGTGGATACCACATGGATCGGTTGGGAAAGAAGACGTCCCAGGTAGTGTCTGAGCTGTGTGTGTCTGAAAAGAAGTCTCAGCTGGCTAAAGCCAAGAGAAGGCCTTCTTGCCTCTTCCCCACCAGCTTAGGGCTCCTGCCTGTCGGGGGTAGAGGCGGTGGCCTTTCCTGGTGACACACTGAGGCTGGGGCATTCAGGGATTAGCACCCGGTGCTTTTATTCTCTCTGGTTGACATGGTGGTGTCATGGACCTTCACCAGAAGGTGACTGTACTCCTGTCTCTCCAAGGAGTCTCAACATCCTATGTATTCCTTAGAGAGAACAAGGTTGCTTCCAGACTGTTCATGGAAAGTCCTCAGACCATCTGCTTTTCCTTCCTAGGAAGACAGGAGGGCCGCATGAGGGCCCCTGAGAACCTTGCTGGCCATGCTGAGAGCCATACTGGCCGTGTGGGAGCCATACTGGCTGTGTGGGAGTGCCCAGCCTTGGGCTGTAGGAGCTGGGGTCCGTGTGGCCTTCCTCTTTTATTTTTATAGCAGAAAATGTGTGCAAAAAGTGTATGTAATGGAAATATAACATTTGAAGAATAACAAATAAAACCCCACCCGTGTTCTATCCATTAAGCATAAGAAATAGAATGTTCTAGTACCCTTGAAGCCCCAATACATTGCTCTCTCATTGTTCCTCCGCATTCTTATCCCCTCAGACGAACTCTGTCCTGAATGTATTGCTAACCAACCTCTTGATATGAATACATATGATTTAGCACATATCGTGCATTCAAATAATATATTGTTTAGTTTGGCCTCCTTTCTAACTTCATGTAGATGGAATCACACAGTATAATGATCACATGGTACTTCCTTTTTTAAAGATATATTTGTTTTGATTTAGCTGCATTTTTTATTCAGCTAAAGGATTCATCTTCCTATAATTTGATCTCTTGAGTTTTGGGTTTAAAAACAACCTTCTTCCAGAAAGTATTTTTTTTCTCTACGTATCTGAGTGTTGTAGGTCAACTCAATTTGAGTTTTAAAAAAACACGAGTAGTGTAAATTCTGACTCCAACACCAAATTAGGATGAGGTGTTTTCCTTTCATCCATTCTCCCTGGAGCCAAGTCTGAGAGAGGTGTGTACATCCATAGCTTTCTTCCGGGGAGGGGGGTAGAGTTTGTCCACCTGGGTGACCACGTTTGGTTGACAAGTGCCAGTCCGTTTCCTGTGGAGTTTTTTCATGTAGATTCCTACACCTCTAGGGGTGCCTGGTGGCTCAGTCGGTTAAGCGTCCAACTCCTGGTTTCGGCTCAGGTCATGATCTCGTGGTTTGTGAATTTGAGCCCCGCATCTGGCTCTGCACGGAGTATGAAGCATGTTTGGGATTCTCTCTCTCCTTCTCTCTCTGCCTCTCTCCCAGTTGTGCTCTCTTTTTCTAAATAAATAAATAAACATCAAAAAAATACTTAGATTGGGGTGCCTGGGTGGCTCAGTCAGTTAAGTGTCCGACTTCAGCTCAGGTCATGATCTCACAGTTCGTGGGTTGGAGCCCCACATCGGGCTCTGTGCTGACAGCTAGCTCAGAGCCTGGAGCCTGTTTCAGATTCTGTGTCTCCCTCTCTCTCTGACCCTCCCCTGATCACACTGTCTCTCTTTCTCAGGAATAAATAAAACATTAAAAAAAATTCTTAAAAAAAACCCTTAGATTCCTGTACCCCTACAGTATTAGGCTGGGTATACAGCAATGAAACAGGAAAACGGATATGGGTTAGCTGTTGCCATGATAATGTTGTGTGACAAGCCATCGCAAAATCAGTGGCTTAAAATACCAGTCGTTTGTTGTTGGTCCTGGGTCTGGGACGTAAGCTGGGGTCTGCCGAGCGAGGCTGGGTTCAGCTCCACTTGGTGCCCACATGCGTGTTGGGTTTGGCGTGTTGTCGGCGTGTTGCACGTCTCTCATCCTTGGATCAGTGGAGCATTTTCTTCCTCTTCCTCCTCTTCTTTGAACTGGTAGGTAGTTGACACACAGTGTTCCATTAGTCAGGTGTGCAGCGTAGTGACTCGACTAGCCTACGTGTCACACTGTGCTTTGTCTGTCTCCTTGTGGCCCCGCCATGGCACCATTGACTATACTCCCTGTGCTGCACCTCCCATGCCTGTGGTTTCCTTTTTAAAAAATTTTTAAATCGTTTATTTTTGAGAGAGAGAGAGAGAGACAGACAGACAGACAGAGAGACAGTGTGAGCAGGGGAGGGTCAAAGAGAGAGGGAGATACAGAATCTGAAACAGGCTCCAGGCTCTGAGCTGTCAGCACACAGCCGGATGTGGAGCTTGAACCCACGAACCATTGAGATCATGACCTGAACCGAAGTTGGACGTTTAACCGACTAAGCCACCCAGGTGCCCCTGGTTTCCACCCATGGAAGCCCGCATGGGTGGGCTGCTCCCCTTCTTTCCCCCCAAAGAAGCCTGCTCCCCTTCTTCCCCTCTGCCTGTCCCCCATCCCCTCCCCTCATAATCATCGATTGTTCTCTGCATTTAGGGTCAGTTTCTGCTTTGTGTTTATTCATTTGCTTCATTCTTGATTTTTTTTATTTTTTTATATTCTGCATATACGTTCAGTCATGTGGTATTTGTCTTTTTCTGTCTGATGTATTTCACTTAGCATAACACCCTCTGGGTCCATCCATGTTGTTGTAGATGGCAAGACGTCACTGCAGTGTGTGTCCACGCTACGTCTTTATCTGTTCATCCATCAGTGGACACTTGGGCTGCTTCCACATCTTGCCTATTGTAAATAATGCTGCAGTAAACGTAGGGGCACGTGTATCTTTTTGCATTAGTGTCTTTGTTTTCTTTGGGTAAATACCCAGTGGTGGAATTAATGGATCAAATGATATTTCTAGTTTTAATTTTTTGATGAACCTCCATACTGTTTTCCACAGTGGTTGCACCAGTTGGCATTCCTCCCAACAGTGCTCAAGGGTGCCTTTTTCTCCACATCCTCACCAGCACTTGGTATTTCTTGTTTTTCTTTTCTTTTTTTTTTTTTTATCCTAGCCATTCCAACAGGTGAAGTGTTATGTCACTGTGGCTTTGATTTGCATTGATTGCCCTGACAGTTAGTGGTATTGAGCATTTATTTTATGTGTCTGTTGGCCACCTGTATGTCTTCTTTGGAAAACTGTCTTTTCAGGTCCCTTGCCCACTTTTTAATAGGATTATTTGTTTTTTTGGTGTTGAGTTGTATAGTTTCTTTATATGGTGTATATATTTTTAACCCCCTATTGGATATAGCATTTACACATATTTTCTCCCATTTAGCAGGTCACCTTTTTGTTTTGTCGATGGTTTCATTCACTGTGCAGACGCTTTTTATTTGGCTATAGTCCTAATAGTTTACTTTGATTTCCCTTGTCTGGGGAGATATATCTGGAAAAATGATTCAATGACTGATGTGAAAGAATACTTATGTTTTCTTCTAGGAGTTTTATGGTTTCAGACTCACATGTAGGGCTTTAACCCACTTTGAGTTTATTTTTGTGTAAGGTGTAAGAAAGTGGTCCAGTTTCATTCTTTGGCATGTCGCTGTCCAGTTTTCCTGACACCATTTATTGGAGAGGCTGTCTTTTTCTTTTTTCCCATTGGATATTCTTTCTGGCTTTGCCAAAGATTAATTGAGCATATGATTGTGGGTTCATTTCAGGGCTTTCTGTTCTGTTCTATTGATCTGTGTGTCTGTTTTTGTGCCAGTATCTTGCTATTTGATCACTACAGCTTTGTAGTATATCTTGAAATCTGAGATTGAGATACCTCTAGCTTTATTCTTTCTCAAGATTGCTTTGTCTACTCAGGGTCTTTTGTGGTTTCATACAAATTTTAGTACTGTTTGTTTTAGTTCTCTGAAAAATGCTGTTGGTATTTAACAAGAAGAATATATATATTTTTTAATTTTGTTTTTATTTATTTTGAGAGAGTGCAAGCAGGGAAGGGAGAGAGAGGGAGAGTGAGAAAGAGAGAGACTTCCAAGTTGTCTCCACACCATCAGAGCCTGACACATGGCTCAATCCCATAAACCATGAGATCATGACCTGAGCCGAGATTGAGAGTCAAACACTTAACTGACTGAGCCACAAAGTTGTCCTGCTATTGCTGTTTTGATAGGAATTGCATTGAATTTGTAGATTGCTGTGAGTAGTACGGATATTTAAACAATATTAGTTATTCTAATCCATAAACATGGTGTATCTTTAGAATTATTTGTGTTCTCTCCAGTTTCTTTCTTCAGTGTTTTATAGTTTTCAGAGTGTAGGTCTTTCACCTCCTCAGATAAGATTATTTCTAGGTATTTTATTCTTTTCCATGCAGTTGTTGAATTGTTTTCCTAATTTCTCTTTCTGCTACTCTGTTATTAGTGTATAGAGACATAGCCCATTTCTGTGTATTTATTTTGTACCCTGCAACTTTACTGAATTCCTTGATCAGGTCTAATAGTTTTATTTTAATAGTTGTTGAGTGGAATCTTGAGCATTTTCTATGGATAGTATCATGTCATCTGCAAATAGTGACAGTTTTACTTCTTCCTTACCAGTTTGGATGCCTTTTATTTCTTTTTATGATCTGATTGCTGTGGCTAGGACTTTCAGTACTGTGTTGAATAGAAGTGGTGTGAGTGGACATCCTTGTCTCGTTCCTGATCTTAGGGGGAAAGCTCTCAGCTTTTCACGATTGAGTAAACTGTTAGCTGTGGGTTTTTCACGCGTGACTTTCATCATGTGAACAGTAGCAGAGGCCCAAGACTGCTGGGCAGAAGGATTCGTACCACTTAAGGCCCAGGCCTTGCACACCTGATTTCTACCCATATTCCATTACCCACAACAAGTCACATCGACCCCAGGGGGTTAGGAAATACACTCTTCCTTTAGTAGAAAGAACTGCAAAGTCAAGTAGTAGATATAGGTAGAGAGTTCAGAATAATAATTCGGTTTATAAGAGATACTGCTCTTTCCCTGCCTGTCAGTGTGTGGATCTGTGCTGAGTTTCATTCTGAAACATTTCAATGTCTGGAGGGTTGGATTTATTAATCAAGTATGTTCAGATCTCTCGGGTGGAATATTCCAGATGGAACATGTCCTCAAATGAACAAAAAGGGAAAAAGAAGAGCAGAGGAATACTACCTCACACGCATCACTACTTCCTCTTGCTTTATTGCCTGCTGAGGGGAGGGCTCCTGAGAACAGGAATTTAAACCTACAACTTGCCCCTCACAAAGCTACTGGTGAGCAAAAATCTCTAATTCTGCAGGAAACTACTGGGATCCAGATGGGTTCATTTGCAAGATCTCTAGATGTTTGGCATATGTATTAAAAAGATAAATTAGGTGGTGGCTATTCATGAATTAAAGATGATTTGATTTCATCTAATTTATAAAAGGACTTGGTGTAAATTTAAGTAGCGTTGTTTTTCCACAGCATTTTTAAAATGTCAGTTAAGAATCTTTGATTTACTTACAACTTTTCACAAGTTTTTTTTTTTTTTTTTAATCACATGTAACTGGAAAATCTCTGTGGCTCTGGAACTATTTTTCTCTCTCTGGTGATCTATCACTAAAAATATCACTATTTTTAGCTAATTAATTTAAATTAAATTTTTTTCTTTTAATATTTATTTATTTTTGAGAGACAGAGAGAGAGAGAGAGAGAGAGGGAGGGAAGGGGAGAGAGAGAGAGAGGAAGTGCAGAGAGAGGGAGACACAGAACTCGAAGCAGGCTCCAGGCTCCAAGCTGTCAGCCCAGAGCTCGACATGGTGCTGGAAATCATGGACTGAGAGATCATCACCTGAGCCGAAGTCGGCCACTTAACCGACTGAGCCGCCCAGGTGCCCCATAGTTTAATTTTTATTTAAGGAAATGTTTAAGGACTCATATATGGTTCATTTTATACTCTTGTTAATTTCTGTTACTTTACGTCATAAAGTTTTCACACGAAGCAGGATTCACATGTCTTAAAATTGGCCTTTGTTTTCATGTTGCTCTAATTATCTCTTGTTTTTTCAAAACTATATAAGCGAATTTTTTCTTTCTGCCACACTGTTGGGGTGGGGCTCTATTTTCAAGGCCGAGTGAGACGTTATTGGTGAGAGCCCCTGGGTGCCTCATGTCTTTACTGCCATGCGCCCAAAGAGGAGGAAATGATTCTAACTCCAACGGTAATTTAGGAATTTCATTGCAAAGTAGCTGCTGCTTTTCATCTTCCCTGCTTTATTTTTCCCCATCAGCCTCTGGGTTTTGATAATTACCTTTTGAGCAGGCCAGTCCTATAGTTGTAGGCTTTGTTAAAAATAGAAGGGGTGATCAGAGAAGGAAACAGCTAGAAAATCCAGCGACAGTCAATTTCCATGTCCCAAATGATTTTCTTTCATGGCGCCATCCCTCCCTCCCACTCTATTTCGGCACTGAGCATTATTCCTGGAAGGACTTTTGTATTTTCTAGGAGTCCATCTGCTCTTTACTACTTACTTATCTCCCACCTGAAGCCATAATGTTCATTCCAAGCATCGTAATCTTTTCACAGCAACTCAGTGTGATTTCACACACATGAGATTATGGCTTCTAGGGAAGACTGAGCGGTATAAAATTATTACCCCCTTTTGACAGGGGCCCCATTTCACACGAATCTCCCTAGCAACAACAGAAGGCAGGAAAATGGATTGGGGATAATGCAGCATCCAACTGGATAATCTGTTCTCGATGCCTCCAGAACGTGATCTCTACCAGAAATGATAGCCGACACCAAAGAGTTTTGGGTAAATTTCTCTAGGAAAGGTGGCAGTCTCGTGCTGGAAGGGCGTAGGAATGGGGTTGGGCCCACTGAAGCTAACACCTCGCCCTGTGGTGGTGGACCACTGGGTTTGCAGGGCTCCTAGAGGGCCGGCATCACAAGCTGGGTGACAGTGTTCTGAATAGAGGAAGGGGATTCTGATGTGGGTCTGCTTTCCTTGTGTTTGGAGGAGGAAGAGTCCTACATCCCACTGAATTGGATGTTTGAATTAACACTAGCAACCTCCCCGTCGTTAACACCAAGAAGAATAACCCAAGGGTCTTGAGGCCTTGAAGACCAAAGACCTAGAACCTCCATGACAGTCGGATACTCTGTTTTCAGTTTACCATTCCTATTTCAAGGAAGGAAGATTTCAGCCACAAAGGAGAGCCAATCCAAAGAGTTTAGCTATTTTTCTGCACCTGCTGGGCATACGACACAGGCACCTAGCATCCTGGGCTACACCATCTTTGATTACACTGGAGGTTTGTGCTAACCTTTTTTTTTTTTTAAATGTTTTATTTATTTCTAGGAGAGAGAGAGAGCATGAGTAGGGGAGGGTCAGAGAGAGAAGGAGTCACAGACTCTGAAGTAGGCTCCAGGCTCTGAGCTGGCAGTCAGCACAGAGCCCGACGCGGGGCTTGAACCCACGAACTGTGAGATCATGACCTAAGCGAAAGTCGGACGCTTAACCAACTAAACCACCCAGGCGCCCCTGTGCTAACCTTTTGATACATGACTTACATATAAAAGAAAGCTGGAAGGACAAGTGAGTAAAAGTTGCTCAGAAGGAAAATATTTCCCTCTGAATCACTAGGAATTTTGGAAACCTCACCACCACCGATTGATCAAGTCAGGCAACCTCTTCGTAAAGTGCAATGAAATGGAGCTTTGCGCTAATCATAGATGTGACTGTAGGGTGGGATTTGAAGGTATCTTCTGTCCTTTGGAGAGAAGAGTATCACTGAAGAAATTACTAGTCATAGGAATGTAGATGTTGTAGAACCCTTCCATTACCCCCATTCAATTATTATGACTGTGATTTTCTACTTAGGGAGTGTATGGACTTGAAAAAATCTAATAAACATGGATAGCAGAAAATTAGAAGCAACCAGATGCACCCACTTTAATTAATTGGTGTAATCAGCAGTGGTAGGCAACATCCAGGAGGGAAATTGCTCACTTAAATGGTGGCTTTTGTGGCTCAGATGAGTTGTTGTGATCTCGAGGTCTTTCCCTCCTCCTTGAATAACTACATGATTTGGGGCTTCTGTGTCTTCCTTTCCCATTTACCTGAATGTTTCCTTCCTTTTATTTGGAGGGGGGGAGGGGCTACAATTAAAACTCATTTCATGGAGTGATAGGTTCCAATTATTCTGCAGGAGAGCTGGGAGTTGATTCCCTGAGTTTTCTCAATTAATTCCAAGGACTCACAAAGAGAGAGCATGTGGAGTAATGGAAATGTTAAAAGCCACCCTCTTTTTGACGATGAGTAGTGCAGATCGGAACTCTAAGTAGGAAATTTCTGCCTTGAAAAATCTTTTCCGGTTTTCCTCTGCGTGGACATCGTTTTCCCTGGGAAGCCCCCCACGCTGCCCCCACTCGACCCTCAATCCTCCTTCCAATGCTGGGTTTCCCTTCCCCTGTCTTAGTAGTTCCTGTAGTCTGTCTTGCAGTTGTCTGTTTATTCTCTGTATTTTCTTTCATTTGGGACCCAGGCCTGTGTCTCGTCACCTGTGTATCTCCCGCATGTAATGCAGAGCCTGGCATTCAGTAAGTGCCCACTAAAACCTGCATTGAATGAACGAGTGAATGAATGGAAGTAGTGTCTGTATCTTCAAGGTGGTGGGCTCTCACATACCTCACTCATTTCTGCGGCCCCAGTGCGTCCTTGCTGCAGTGAGCCACTCCAAAAGTTAATGACTTAAAAGAACAGTCATTTATTTAGCCAAGGTTTTGCAGACTGGGATTCTAGGCCAGGCTCAGCTGGGTGGGTCTCGGTTCTCTCCCATGTCTGCTGTCATCTTCCAGGTCAGCCGGAGGCTTGTGATCTTTTACCTTCCGGAAGACTAGCCCAGGCTTACTCAGGAGGCAGCGGGGTGGTGTTCCAAGAGGAAGAAGTGTGCGCAGTGTCTCGCGACCTAAGCTTAGAAATAGCAGAACACCAACATCTGCGGTGTTTTATTGGCTACAGAAATCACAAGGCCAGTTTAAAGGGAGGGTAGATAGACTTTACCTTTAAAAAATTTTTTAAAAAATCTTTATTTATTAGAGTGAGACAGAGAGAGACAGAGCATGAGCAGGGGAGAGGCAGACACAGAATCTGAAGCAGGCTCCAGGCTCTGAGCTGTCAGCACAGAGCCCGACGTGGGGCTCAAACTCGCGAACTGTGAGATTGTGACCTGAACTGAAGTTGGATGCTTAACCAACTGAGCCATCCAGGTGCCCAGATAGACTTTACCTTTTAATGGCAGAAGGTTCAAAGTCACACTGCAGAGGGCAGGGATAGAGAGAAGAGCATAATGGAGGACATTTTATCCAAATGATCTATCAGATTTGGAAGACAGGAAATGCTAAAAAAAAAAAAAACCAAAACCAACAAAAACAAAAAACCCCAAACCCCTTTAGATGTAGCATTAGATTTGGCCACACACTGGAAAAAATCCCTTAGAGAAGATAACGTTTCTCTTTGGTTCCCTTTTCCATCCCTTTCTCATCCTTTGCCCACTGCTTGATGGCCCCGCCCCATTGTCAAGTCGGCTACTCAGGCCGTCATGTCTGTCAGTGGCCTGTTTAATTGAGAGATTGTTGCTACACTATTGCTATATTACTGGAAGCCAGACTCTGTACCAGGAATATAGCAGTGAGCAAGTAAAACATAATTCTTGTCCTGTACTGGCAAAGATGTTGGCTTAAGTAGAAATTACCAGAGTTTTAGTTACCAAAGACATGTGGGATTGAAGGGAATGGTCCATGACTGACTGGCCTTGTGAGGGTGTGGTGTCAAAGCCAAGACTACCAGAGTAGGTTGGAGATGCTAACCCAGGAGCGATGATGAGGCAGGAAGGTGGTGTGGAGCACTTCCCAGGTAGGGTGAGCACGGAGGAGGCCCTGCATCGCCTTATGAGCTTCAGGGTGTAACTGACCCATTTTATTGGTAATAGCGGACCCTTTTTGTGCCTGGAGTAAACCACGCATGTGTCCACAGCAGGTGTCCCTTTCCAGCCGTCCTCGGTTCCGAGCGGGCCGTAGACGTGCGGTGGTGGCTGTCCAGCTTCTCCCCGATGACGCGTTCATGGCCCCTCTCTGGCCCGCCGTCCCTTCCCTGGTGGCCCCCGTGTGCCCTCCTGGTGTTTTCTTTTTGGCCCGGGTCCTGCTTCTCAATCATATTCAGAATTGGGTTACTTGCAGAATGGAGTCATTATCTTTAATGTTCAATAACTGTGCCACAAAGGTAATATAATAACATTCGAGAAATGTAATTTAGAGAGGCTTTCTGCTCAGGCCTTGTGTGTGTGTATGTGTGTGTGTTTAATCTTTCATAATCTGGTCCCCGGGGCTAAGAAGAACCTTGTTTTCCCGCTGTCTTCTGCTTGGATCGTCCCTTTTCTTTTGTCCTCGTTTTTGCTTGGCAGTGTCCTGAGTGATCTGCATTGGGGGTTCTCCATGTTGGGTGCTAGAAGCAGAGTGGACATTGGGCACTGAGGGTGCCCTGAGCCATATATCTGTGCTGCCGGGTATGGGGGTGGGGAGCAGAAGTGGAGTGTTGTGGGCTTCAACTCTGTGCTTTTCGTGCACATGAACGCTGTGCCCTGCTCTGGGTGACTTGACTTGACCCTCAAGCCTGGGCTGCTTCACATCTCTCCAGATAGAATATACCCATAGCAGGTGGATGGCTCTTAGCGAAGAAATGCCTGGAGGTAAAAAACCCTGGCGGTGGAGAAGGAAGAGTCCTTCTTTTATTTTGTTGTTCTGTTTAGGAACATAAAATGGAATGTAGACATTCTGATCTACCTTCTTGGAAGAAGCATCGTGATACCTAGTCTTTGAATTTGCAAATCAAAGGTCTCATTTCCCGTGGGTGGCGTCCCCTTGAGGAAGAAGGCAGTTAGACCATTGAGTTGTCCCGTTAAGCGGCATAGACCATAATGGTGGCCCTGTTTTGCATCCTGGGGGGCTGTGGACAGGAAGTCAATGGCAAAGTTCATAAAACACTTAGAGATTTTTCAGAGAAAGGAGCCACAGAGATGTAAGGTGGTGTGGTGGCATTGGGAACCTCCCACACAACCTCCATGCTCTCATTCTGTGACAAGTTCCCTGCACCCTCCCCTCTCACTCTGTTCTCAAAGAAAGAACCAGAGGGTCCGGGTCTGACTATGCGCGAGCATCCCATCCCCTCCAGCAGTGAATCTGTGGTCTCCATCTTACATCTTTGAAGGCGTAGGGTAGGCCCACTCTCAAATTTTCCAGTTTTTCTTTTTCTCTTTCCTGAGATTGCTTTATAAATAATGAGCTGGCTTGTCTTCAGGAGTCCAAGTTAACAAGACAGCCCTTCAACGTCAGCATCAAACAGAGTCCGGTACAGAGCAGGCATTTGCTTTTCCATCTAGATCACTGGTTTCTCTTTCAGGCTCACTTATGCTGGGGCTGAGGAGGGGATGATTGGTAGAGGTGAAGGTGGCCACAAGGGTGGGGAGAGGTTCTTAAAGGAAAGGTTAAGAAGACTGCTTTTGAATTTCACGGACACTCCCGTTTTTGACCCTGTGATGTGTTCTTAAACATATCCCAGCCTCCTCCAGCTCCTGGGAAGGATCGCGGAGAGTGAGAGCCCAAAGTCGTGTGTCACGCCAATCGAGACATAACTAAGGGAGTGCAGACTTGTTAAAGACCTTTATTTCGAATGCAGAGATATCATCCTTTTTCAAACGTTAGAACCAACGCTGTGTCTTCTAGGGACATAGTTATACATGCCATTGGTTTAACATTTTAACTAAATTAACTAGATACTTTGGTTCAACAAACGGTCAACTCAGGCAGCTTCTTAGCTGATTTTTAACAAAAGGGAGCCTGTCAACTGCTTGAATCAGCAGATCATTTGTGTGCTAGAGCCAGGCCTCGAGTGACAAGGGGAAACTGATCTGTGATGGGTGGCTGTGGTCAGACTTAAGGAAGATCCAGAGAACTCTAACCATGGAGCCATAGCACCTCCCGCAATAATGAAACGAGGTCATAATCCCCATGCCTTGAGGTCTTTTCTGCTTTCACACGAAGAGGTATTTTTTGTTCATGTTGGAAAGCACACCAAAGATATTGACGCACTTGGCAGGCGCGGTGGAGGTGATGAGAGAGAACTTCCTGGAGGCATTTGGGCAGTAGAGATATGATTCCACTTGGGGTTTTTTAAGTCCTTTTGGAAACGCCACTTTTCAGGGACTCGAACTAATTGACTCAAAGATATCCATTAAGCGTGCTTAGAAAATTTCTTCCTTCTGGGGGCGCCTGGGTGGCTTAGTCGGTTAAGGGTCCGACTTTCGCTTGGGTCATGATCTCATGGTTCATGGATTCGAGACCTGCATCGGGCTCTGTGCTGACTGCCAGCTCAGAGCCTAGAGCCTGTTTCAGAGTCTGTGACTCCCTCTCTCTCTGACCATCCCCTGCTCACGCTGTCTCTCTCTCTCTCCTAGAAATAAATAAAACATTAAAAAAAATTAAAAAAGAAAAAAGAAAATTTCTTCCTTCTGGTTTTGCGTGAACTGGCTTTGCCTGAAAGCCTTTTTTCTTTGGACTTCATTCTCAGAATGGCTTGGGTGGATTTACTTTGACTTGATGGCTTTGGGTGTCAGGAGGCCTGGGGGAGTGTGAGACTGCTCTGGGAATTAAGGTTTGCTAAGACCGCTCTGGTCCAGACTTGAACTTGTGGGGACGTCTCTGCTCCTCCATTATTCATCTTTATAACCCTGTGTCTAGCCCGATGTTGGTTTTAAGGTACGTAGGTCTCAGTGAATCTGCAGTTCGGTCGTTTGGCAGCCGACAGTACTTGATCTTATTTGAATTGGGCTCCATTTACGGCTCGGACTCTGGGGAGGAAAGCTTTAGGGTCCTGGAAGTGGTGGCTAGTGTCCGTGCTTGCTAACTCAAGTCTCTCCTCTCGGACTTTGTAGTTGAGATCCCTTATTGAAATGTTCTGAATCTCCATGATTACAGGGTAGCACCATTTAATACCAGAGGCAAACAGAGCAGTCAGAGGTGTGGGTAGTAATCTGAGCGGGGATGATAAGGGCCGAGCAAAGAAAGATGCAGTTAGGAAGGGGGTTTGGGTCTGCACAGTGCATGAGGGTGAGTCCTGGAGACTTCTTTTTTTTTTTTTTAATGTTTTATTTATTTCTGAGAGAGAGAGAGACAGTGTGAGCAAGGGAGGGTCAGAGAGAGAGGGAGACACAGACTCTGAAGCGGGCTCCAGGCTCTGATCTAGTTGTCAGCACAGAGCCTGATGCGGGGCTCGAACCCACAAACTGTGAGATCATGACCTGAGCCAAAGTCGGACGGTTAACCTGCTGAGCCACCCAGGCACCCTAGTCCTGGAGACTTCTGAAGGGAGGCTCTTTCCCCCGGCCATTACCCTTGGGGTCCTCTGCTGGTATATCCCAAGTCTTGATGGGATACTGGGATTGTTATTTTAAGAACAAAACTTTTGCTTAGTGATGTCGACCATGCTTTCCCCCGGTCCATCTACTGGTTTTCACTCCCCCATCCTTATTAACTTTATGTCCCTTGCCCGGATCTCTGTCCCCTCTCCTCAATTCATGTCCATCACTTTCTGAAACAGCCCGATCAAAAACTCCGCTCTTTCCAGATCCTTTCTATGGTCTTGCCTCAGCACTCTATAATTTTGTACTTACTCTTTAGTGATTTCATTTATGTTTGACTTCGTAGATGGTACATTTCAGAGTATTGTTTTTTAATTTTTTAATGCTTATTTTTTGAGAGAGAGAGAGTGCAAACGGAAGGGGCAGAGAGAGAGGGAGACACAGAATATGAAGCAGACTCCAGGCCCTGAGCTGTCAGCACAGTGCCTGATGTGGGGTCCGAACCCACGAACTGGGAGGTCATGACCTGAGCTGAAGCCAGACACTTAACCGACTGAGCCACCCAGGTGCCCCAGTACATTTCAGAGTATTTGTATGCCAAAGCATGAGCTTACCCACTCAAACTAAACTGTACGAACCACACTACATTAATTTTCAGTTTTGCGGATTGTATTTGATTCTCAGAAAAACCTCTGGGAGCCATTATGGTTGTTTCCATTGTATAGATGATGAAACAGACAAGGTCACACAGCCTGGTGAGGGGAAGAGGTGGGATTTGAATCCTTGTCTTCTGCCTCCATATCCAGTATTTTTTTCCAGAACCACACCTTGCTTCTTAGCTTGGCCGATCAAATAAATTCTGCCCTCAAAAAATTCAACTCACTATTTAAAAAATGGAAGCCTTTGTTAGCAGAAATACCCTCTGAACACTGTTCTTGTTTCCCCTAAGAAATAGCTGGACTTAGAAAAAAGGAGTAGGCTCAGCCTTCAGAAAAAGATGTTTTCAAGGTTTACTTATTTCTCTTTTTTTAATGTTTATTTTTGAGACAGACAGAACATGAGTGGGGCAGGGGAGCGAGAGGCAGACACAGAATCTGAAGGAGGCTCTGGGCTCCCAGCACAGAGCCTGACGCGGGGCTCGAACTCACGAACTGTGAGATCATGACCTGAGCTGAAGCCAGACGCTCAACTGACTGAGCCACCCAGGCGCCCCAGTTTATTTATTTTATGTGAAGCATTTGTCAAATGCCAGCCCTGTTCCAGGTACCATGCTGGCTGATGGGAAAGGGGACAGTCTCAGATGGGGACAGGGTTCCTGCCCTCCCTGAAGGAGGTGTGACACCACAGTGGCAGATTTCCCATGTGCTTGTGAATCTGGGAGACTGATGGCCAGTGTTATGGCTGGTAGGCCGATGTGACCTTCATTTGCTACAAGTGGGCTTACAGTATAAACTGGCTTTCAGGGTGCTTCGATGGGTGCACAGATAAGCAGCTACACGCAGTGGAATATCATCCAGTGTTAAAAAAGAATGAACTTCTGGTGCTTCAGCACATGTCACAAACCCGAAGACATCGTCTTTGTGAAATAAGTGAGACACACAAGGACAAATACTGTGTGTTTCTGCTCTTAGGATAGGCGAATTCACAGGGAGAGGAAGTACAGGATACCAGAGGCTGGTAGGAGGCTTTCCGTCTGGGGCAACGAAACCGTCCTAGGAATGGATAGCGGTGGCGGTCGCCAAACAGCGTGTGCACTCGCCGTTGACTTACATGCCTCGAAACAGTGAAAGCGGTAAATTCCATGTCGTGTATTTTACCACACACGCACACAAATGATTTTCCAGAATGTTGCCCATGATCCTTATAAACATGTTTTAGGGCGAGACGAAGATGGGCGTCATCATGGCAACTGGTCTTGGGGAAGCAGGCGAGACCCCACATGCCACGAAGCGGTTTTCGGAAAGCCGACGGCGCCGGGGTGAACGCCCTTCCTGTGAGACGTGAGCTGTTTCGAGAGTGTTCAGAGCGGCCCTGGCGAGGGCAGAAAACTGGACCGGGATCTGGGTAGCTCTTTCACAGCCGACTGGGTAATGAGAGGAGTGCTCTCGGAGAAACGGGAACATGTGTACTGGAAGGCTGCCTTCGCTTAATGTCCCACGCGGTCTAGGAGGCCAGATGGCATTTTATGTGGTTTTCACAACTGTGATTTTGGATTGATTACTCAACCTGTTTGTGTTCCTAACCCAGCTCCCTGCCTCCCGCCTGCCTGCGAGCGTCACCCGCCTTCCCCGAGCCAGGTGGGGGGGCTGGCGTTGTTGGGTTTTTCCTTGTGATCAGCGCATCAGTGCCAGCCTCTCCTACCTGCAGACCTATTCGCCTACCCGGCGTCTAGCGTGGATAAGGAAACCCTTTTTCCAACAGGTCTGATCAAATGAATGGCTTTCACTTTGCATTTATATTCACAGGTGGTGTTTTCATAAGAAAAGCTAATTCATTTTCTTTTTTCTTAAAAATTTTTAATATTTATTTTTGAGAGAGAGAGAGAGCGAGCATGAGTGTGGCAGGAGCAGAGAGAGAGACAGAGAGAGAGAGAGAGAGAGAGAGAGAATCTGAAGCAGGCTCCAGGCTCTGAGCTGCCAGCACTGGGCAAAGTACTAGACACAGAAAGGTGAAAAAGGACTGAAAGAGATGACGTACAGGAAGTTCTGACATGTCATCTCTTTCAGTCCTTTTTTACCTTCCTGTGTCTAGTACTTTGCCCAGTGCTTGACATAGCAGTCCTGAGAAGGAGGTGAGCGGGGATCCTCACTTCCTTTGAGGAAACTGAGGCACAGAGAAGTTTGGGAGTATGCCTGAGGCTGCAGAGCTGCCACTGGTTAGAGCTGGACCTGGGGATTATATCTGCTGGGTTCATATCCACCATCCCACGATACCTGCAGGAAAAGAAAATCCATTCTGGTGTCAATAATTTCTGCATTAACTACCATTCTCAGTTACTTTCAGGTCATTGTTGTTCTGTATTATTTTTATTTTTTATTTATTAAAAAAATTTTTAGTGCTTTATTTCTGAGAGGGAGAGAGAGAGAGAGACAGCATGAGCAGGGGAGGGTCAGAGAGAAAGGAAACACAGAATCTGAAGCAGGCTCCAGACTCTGAGCTGTCAGCAAAGAGCCCGACGCAGGGCTCGAACCTCCGAACATGAGATCATGACCTGAGCTGAAGTTGGATGCTTAACCGAATGAGCCACCCAGGTGCCCCATTTTTATTTTTTAAAGTTTATTTTGAGGGAGAGAGCAGGCACATGTGCCCACATAAGTGGGGGAAGGGCAGAGAGAGAGAGAGAGAGAGAGAGAGGGAGGGAGGGAGGGAGGGAATCTCAAGCAGTCTCTGTGCTGTCAGTACAGAGTCCAGTGTGGGGCTCGAACTCACAAACCGTGAAACCATGACCTGAATGGAAACCAAGAGTCAGATGCTCAACTGATTGAGTCACCCAGGTGCCCCTCATTGTTGTCCGTCCGTCCTTCCTTCCTTCCTTCCTTCCTTTCTTTTTCTTTCTTCCTTTATTATTATTATTATTTTTAATGTTTAGTTATTTTTGAGGGAGAGAGAGACAGAGTGTGAGCAGGGGGAGGAGCAGAGAGAGGGAGACACAGAATCCGAAGCAGCTCCAGGTTCTGAACTGTCAGCACAGAGCCTGACGTGGGGCTCAAACTCTAGAACCATGAGATCATGACCTGAGCCAAGACGGACGCTTAACTGACTGAGCCACCCAGGTGCCGCTGTTGTTCTTAATTAAATAAGTCACAGTGGCCATTTGAACTCTGCAAAATCCTCTTTTCATTTTCTTTGTTCTTTAGTACCTCCATGATGAGGGTCTTCTCTGGACCCATTTGAACAGATGAGTTGGAGACTAAGCAGGATGTGGGGAGGGGACCTGCCTTGGCTCCCGCACCTGGGCTCCCATTGCCCCAGCAGGGAAATAGGGGGGGTATCAGATGTTGCAAAATCTACTTCTGTGAAGCCTTGCAGAAACTTCTGAATGTGCTGGTCCGGTAGACTGCCCTGCTACCTGCAGAAATTCTGGTACCATGCCGGGAGCGAGAGTGTCTTGAGTGTGTTGTCTTCATCTTTGTGTTTCTGGTACTCTGCCCAGTGCTTGACGTGGCAGGAACTCAGTGATTATTCATTGAGAGGAAGCTCTGAAGATATTGGCTCCTTGTTGTAGGGAAGTACAGTAAATTGACTTGCTCAACGAAAAGTCACTGTGGTAGGATTTCAGATGTAGCCCACTCATTACTTCTCTCCCTCCTTTCCCCAAGAGATTTTTCCTGTCTTTAGTTCAAGTTCCTGTTAAAACACAACCATCATCCTCTCATTGGTAGGGGCAGAAACGAGCTAAAATCTCATTGGACGACAGTGAAGTGCGATGCGACTATGTGGGCCCTCTTCTGTGGCTTCCGTGGCTTCCCCTTGTCCCCTGCCCCCCGCCTGCAGTGTGTGAGAGGGGCGGCCGGGGCTCCCTGGCTGTGGCACTGTGGGTTATTACAGTGACATATCTTGGACCTGAGCTTGAGCAGGGATCATCCTGTTTCCTGTTGGAATTGATTTTCTGTCCGACTTTCATTTCCTATCCTACATTCCTCTGGGGTCAGAGCCGCTTCATGAGACAAAAGCAGGGCTTTCTCCTTTGGAGATATTCCTGAATTCTCTTCGGCCGTGTATTTATCGAAGTACAGTAAAGTGTCTGCCTGGCAAAGTCTGGCCATCCAGCCTGATGTCATGGCCTGGGGACTGGGCTCACGAGGCTCCGGCCAGAGCCCCAGGTCACCCTGGCGCGTGCCCTGTGTCTTCCCTCCCTGGCATGTCTTCATTTGTCAGGTGGCCTTTCTTCTCGGCAGCCCGCATCGGCGAGCTCTTCAGGAGATAGGAAATGTTATCATTTCAAATGTTTACTGCTTAAATGAGCCTGGTTCAGATCTTAACAACCTGTTGGTGGACCCGGATCGGATCGCACAGAAATCCCTGGCCAGGCCCTCTGCCTTCCAGTCTGTGCCTGGTTATTTCCCAATAAACATTAAGATCATAAACTCCGGACCATCCCACAGTTGGCAAGATGTGTGAAGACCAAGTCCTTAAGAGGCTAAGTAGAAGTCCCCCACTGGATCCCAAGTCCCCAGTACCCATGTTTGTTCTAGCTGCTCCGTCTCAGTCTGAGATCATGCTGTCTAAATCAAACAGGATAACGACGTCAATAAACCACCATTTTATTAAGTTTTCCAAAGACAACGAATTTCATTTGATTTGTTATCATGACTTACGTTACTACATCTTCGAGCACTCATCTTCCATCATATTTCTTGGATTTATGCACAGGAGTCTACATCAGCTTATTTGCAATTTCACAGTCAAGGTCCTGTTTCCCGATGTGTGATTGTAACGACAGGATTCTGTGTGTTAGCATGTTATTATCGGTAGTAATCAGAAAAACCTAATATAAGTTTACTGTAATGCCATGGTGTGTGCCAGCCCATTGGAGCTCAGTAATCTCTCATTGGGAGAGGAAGCTGGTGACGTGGTGAAGTGTTGTGGGGCTTGTTTTGGAATTATTTCTAAAACATGGTGGCTGAGAGTGCATGGGGCTGCATGACAGCGGCTCCAGAGGGGAAGGCGTGGGCATCTGTGAGGACACTGAACACGTGCAGGCAGACGTGATGCTTCTCAACCTGGTGACTTTGTTGGAAGGTTTTCTGACTCCGAATCTTCCCCACTTCAAGTGAGGATCCCTGCACATGCTCCCGGAGTAGCTGGTCACCTGACACGAAAGAAAAATAAAAAAGCATTCCCGTTCCAGGAGAGGAAACCAACCACGTACCCAAGGGGCACATTCTGTATTGTCTTCTGGAGAAAGGAAAAAGCACTAATGACAAATAAGTCTGATGGAGTTTGGATGATGTCGGTCTCCTTCTTTGATGGTCCCAGAGAGCCAAGTTCTCGGGTATCCCCTCCAGGCTCGGTTCTCAACATGGAGGCTCACAGATGTCACAGTATCTCAGTCTCTTTTCTGGTCCAGCGAGGTCCCAGAAAAGACCAGAAAAAGGCTCACCGTTGAGTGCAAACGTGATGGGGAGTCAGGAGGATGTTTTTCCTCTTGGAAGGTGTATCCGACTAATGATACAAAATGGAGCCGGTATCATTTTAGATTCTGCTCTTGAATCTGTAGCGTGATCAAGGAAGAAGGATTCCTTGTCTTTCCTTTCACTCTTCCCCTCTTTGGTTCTGAATATCTTTTCCTCTTCTCCTTTCTCTGTGGATCTGCTCCATCCCCTTCTCCATCAGTTTATGGACAGGCCCATGTGGGAATAAAAAATCAAATGACCCACAAGCCTTTCTTAATGCTGTTCTGACTCGCCAGCCATTGCCCGACTATTTTTTTTTTTTTAAAGAAAAGTCTGTGCTCTGAGGAAAAATCTACAAGAAAAGTCTATGCTCTGAAGAAAAATCTACATCCACTGCCTCACAACTAATTCATCTCTTTAAAAAATGTGTTTTTAATGTTTATTTATTTTTGAAGGAGAGAGAGACAGAGCATGAGAGGGAGAAGAGCAGAGAGAGAGGGAGACACAGAATCCGAAGCAGTCTCCAGGCTCCGAGTTGTCACCACAGAGCTCAACATGGGGCTCGAACCCACGAACCAGGAGATCATAACCTGAGCCGAAGTTGGATGCTTAACCAACTGAGCCACCTAGGCGCCTCACAGTGAATTCACCTCTTAATTAATTGGTTGTAAATTCCTTACGCTGTCCCCAGACTATCTACCAAATGTGGGCAGCAGCTTTTCTGGTCGCCAGACCTAATCACCGAAATCTTAAGTTATTTATTGAGCCCTCACTATTTTTGTTTTGTTTTCTGTTTTACAGCACCAATGCTCTTTTAAAAAGTTTTTTTTTAACGTTTCTTTATTTTGAGAGAGAGAGAGAGAGACAGAGTGTGTGCAGGGGAGGGGAGATACAGAATCTGAGGCAGGCTCCAGGCTCTGAGCTGTCAGCACAGAGCCTGACGTGGGGCTTAAACTTACAAACCGTGAGATCATGACCTGCGCTGAAGGCAGACACGTAACCCACTGAACCACCCAGGCGCCCCATACAGCACCGATACTCTTGACTCCATTTCCATTCTGGAAAAATCTTTCCCTGTTTTGGCTCTCTGTCACATGCGGCTGATGAGTCTTACATGGAGTGATGTATGTGAGCGCTCGGAGGCTGCTCACGGAGTTAATGATAAATATTAACTGTCTTTGCTATTTTGGGGCCACCGTGTTTCCTAGTTTGATGCTCCCTGCCTCTTTTCTCTTCTGTTGGTTTTATGTATTCTCTCTGTTCCTTGAATGCAGACATCTCCCTGTGGACTCCTCTGTCCTGAGCCCAGAGTGGATTTCCCATGAAACTGGCGAGGTTTGAGCTTTTCAGGGCCTCTTACCTGCATGCTCCACCTCACGGCGTGGAGTGCCCATGCGCTGTGTTCACATGCTGTGTGTTTTTCTCGGATTTTCGCCGTGGGTGGTTAAGACACCCCTTCCGTCTTGTTCCCCTTGGCGGGAGGGGTGGGAGCAGCTGTGACCACTGTGGCCAGCCTGTGGAGCCAAAATCCAGTCGCAGATCCATTTAGCTCCCAATGCTGTGGGCTACGTTTATGTGGTTCTCAGTCACTTCTGTGTCCAGTGAAGTTAACTGGGATCGCTGGCTAGGAGTGGCTCCCTCCTGCCAACTATACCAGCTCGCTCAGTTCTGGAGGTCACATGGTAAGAGGAAAGTGCTGTTGGCACCGGAAGTGGAGGAGAAAGGTACAGAGCCAGAAGCTGGACCGTGGGGACTTCTCCAAACTATCAGTTTAAACATCATCCCCGTGCTGAGAAAAGGACTGACTCATCTTCTCTCTATAAAAACTGATATTACGAACTTGTCACATGGAGAGAACATCAGAAGTATACTGACAAAATATGGTGAAATATGCACAAGTGGCAAAAGAAAAAATTAGGTACATTGGACTATGTGAAAATAAAAAAAAAATTGTGTCAAAGGAGATCATCAAGAAAATAAATAGCCCACAGGATGGGAGGACATTTGGCAAGTCATTTATCTTATAGGAGACATGTATCCAGAATATATAAAGAGCTCTTACAACTTAATAATAAAAAGGCAACCAAATTAAAAAATGAATAAACAGACTTGGTTGCCAGAGGGGAGAGGGGTTGGGGCCGGCGGACAAAATACGTAAAGGGGATTAAGAGGTACTTATTTATAAAATAAATTGTTTTTATTTATAAAATAAATTTAAAATAAATTTATTTTATTTATAAAATAAGTCATGAAGATGAAAAGTACGGCATGAGGAATATAGTCAATAATATAACAGTGACTAGATTTATTGTGGGGACCAGTTCATAATATATAAAAATATTAAATCACTAATAGGATATTGTGTGTAAATTGTATTTCAATGAAAGAAAATGAACACGGGCATCTGGGTGGCTCAGTCAGTTAAGTGTCTGACTCTTGATCTCAGCTCAGGTGATTATCTAATAGTCATGAGATTGAGCCTCCTGTGTAGGGCTCTGTGCTGATAGCTCAGAGCCTGCTTGGGATTCTCTCCCTCTCCTTCTGCCTCTCCCCTGCGCTCTCTCTTTCTGTCTCAAAATAAATATACATTAAAAAAAGGGAAAAAACCCAAAAATGAACAAAGGACTTGAATAGACATTTCTCCAAGGAGGGTATATAAATGGCTATAAATACATGAAAAGATGCTCAGTGTCGTCAGCCATCAGGGAAATGCACATCAAAGCTACACTGAGAGATCATTCCTACCCACTAGGGGGATTGGAACAAAAAAGACAGGTGGTATGAAGTGTTGGCAAGGGTATGGAGACATTAATTCCTCGTGCCTTGCTGGAGGAAATGAAGAAGGTGCAGCCACTTGACCGATCCTCTGAAAGTTCAACGTAGGGTTAACCTTATGACCCCCAAATTTTCACACCCCAGTATATACCCAAGAGCAATGAAAAAATACATCTACGTGACAGGTTGCATGTGGATGTAGATAACAGCATTATTCATAATAGCCGAACTGTGGAAACAATCTGTATGTCTCTCATCTGACGAATGGCTGGACAAAATGTGGCCTATCCTGGAAGTGGAATAACGTCTAGCGATAAAAAGAAAGGAAGGAGTGATACGTCCTACCACACGGGGGAATCTTGTGAACATTCTGGTAAGTGAAAGAAGCCAGCCAGAAAAGACCACGTATTGCGTGATTCCACTTTTATGAAATGATCGCAGTAGGTAAATCGGGAGGGAAAGGGAGTGCAGTAGTAATTACCAGGGACCGAGGTGGGGAGCGACAGCTCGTGAGTAGGAAGCTTCTTTTCTGGGGGGTGAGAGCGGTCCCAAATCAGCAATGGTTGTAAACCCTGTCAATGTACTAAAAAATATACGTGTTAAGTGGCTGAATTATATAGTGTGTACGTTACACCTCAGTAAAGAAATTTGAAACATGTAGGAAAAAAAGCTTTATAGGTGTTTCCATAACTCTAAGATTTATTCAACACCTTCAAATGAAGTCCAGACTCCACAGCTTGGTTTTTAAGGCCTGTTACTTATATAGAACATTTTTCTTCCTTCATCTGCTCATGTGTAAACCTTACAACCTATTCCAACGCCGTGATTTGTTGCACTGGCTGTGTCTTCTCCTTCCGGAGAGAGATTCCCTTCATCCCTCTTGTACAGCCCTCAGCGTAGTGTGCCCTGTGTTCTGTTTGTCTACATCTCACGGAGAGCTCTTTGAGATCAGGAGGTATTGCTCACGCACGTTGGCGTCTCTCGGAGCCCCTGGCGCCTGGTTGTATCTGTCTGGTACCTGGTGAATTTTTACTTCGTGATAGAATGAATGGATTGTGAAATTGTTAGACGCGACCCTGGATCTGACACCGCTTTTGCCTCCTTCACAAGAGTTTTTCAAGAACAGCGTGAGATCAGACATACAAAGACATTTCCGGAAACCCTTAAAACTCTCAGCCGTGCAAAGCATTATGATTATCTGTAACCCTGGTTACTCTTCAAATTAGTGTCAATCAACTTTTGGCGGCACTCTTAAGATCTCTTATCGTCTGCATTAGTTTGTCAGATGAGGTAATGCACTTTTTTTGGGTACAGTTGTCACTGAAGAGATTGGCAGCGTTTCGGAGCGGGAAACAAAACTGTCTGATGCGCAGGGCCGTGACAGAGAGGGAATGGTATACCAGAAGCTCTGTGAAAACACTTAAATCCATTTCAGCAAGAAGGAGTTGTGATCTGCTAAACAAATTAGCGTTCTGTTCTGTTTCTCCACTCCTGCTAACGAGTGAGCCCCAGAGACTCCTGGTCCTGGGCGATAAGCTCCTGATACTGATTCAAGTTCAGTTGAAAACGCCTTCCCCCTAAGGATCTTAGTTTAAAAACAGAACTCTTTAAGTAACTATATTTATCAAACTAAAAATAGTTAAAATAGACAGAGATGCATAGAGGATGAGGTAATAAACCTACCACCCATGTTTAACAAATGCATTTTTTTTTTGCTGTGTTTGCTTTGGAATTTCTTTTTAATGAAAACATTTCCAAGGGTGCCAAATCTCTCCTTCGCCTCTGAAGCCCCATCTTCCTTCCCCTCCCTGAAAGTAACGATCATCTTCTACCAGGAACCCTTAACGGGTTGGTCTTTGGTCCAGCTTCGATGTCAATTCTTGGGACCATTTTCTAACTTCAAAACTGTTCATCTCCTCTGTTCCCCATATTCAGAGTCCACATTGGAGCCCATCGAATGGGGGTTTTCCCTAAGTCCATTCAAGTCAACCACTGGGAAAGGGGAGGTCAGTTACACCATGGCACTTGTCACCACATTCCTGGAGTTCTGGCAAGAGGAAGGAGAAGGCTGTGTGGTCTTGTCTTTGAAATCTGAAAGCTCGGTGACACTGAGAACCTCTTGGAAGTGGTGTGGTCTAGTTTCACGGACTGTCACATTGCAGATCAATCCAATTCTGTTGCGGTTTTGGGGAAAATGACACCGTGCTAGGTACAGGGGAGAGGAAAATGAGATGATGTATGTGGGGACAGGTGTGTGAGTACACACATCTTATTCTCATCTGTACCTGCCTCATTCGAAATAAGCTTGTGGTGTCTTTTGAAAACACTTGCAGTGATAGAAACAGAAATTCACATTCTAGATTCGATCAGCCTTTGGAATACAGGCTACGAGGTTGACAGCTCAGAGCTCGGAGTGTGTTTCGGATTCTGTATCTCCCTCTCTCTCTGCCCGTCCCTAGCTTGTGCGCTCTCTCTCTCTCTCTCTCTCTCTCTTTCTCTCTCTCTTTCAATAATAAATAAAGAAAACTTAAGAAAATTGTAAAAAATACTTAAAAAACAGATCAGTGGTAACATTTATGGCACACCTCGAAGCACTTTACATATAAGACTCATAATGGAACTGAGGGACTCAG
>JAESUZ010002398.1:0-40282 GCA_017311185.1 Proteles cristata cristata
AGTGCCGGCAGGTCCTGAGGCGAGGTCCCCGGGCCCGAGGCTGGGAAACGCCGCTGGGCTGGGACAGGGCTCTGAGCGCACGCCCACGCTCGTGCCCACGCTCGCGACTTCACACAGATGGCAGCCGGGAGAGCTGCTCCGTCCTCGTAAAGGGGTTGGAAACGTGTCTTCCCGGGGCCGCTTCACACGGGAAGTGGTGTCCCGCACCCTCCGCGCCTCCGGCAGCCTGCCCTCCCTTGGCCGGGGAGCCGTGTCTGGCTGGCCTGGCAGGGTTGGCCCGCAGGCGTGGCTCCGTGGCGACGCTACCCAGGCCTTGTCTTGTGTTTACCCCCAGAGCTGCCTGGAGTTCAGCCTGAGGATCCAGGAGTTCATTGAGCTCATCCGGCAGAATAAGAGACTGGACGCCGTGAGGTACGTGGAAGTGGTCTCACGGGTCTTGGCGGGGGGCGCGCTCCCTCCCTGACGCCACGGGCAGGCCTCCTGGGCTCTGGGGGATGAGCGCGCAGTGTCCAGCAGGTCTGCCCTGACTGGGCCCCGCCTGTGACGGGCAGCCTCCTCTCTCCCTGTCCCCGAGCAGCCTGCTGGGGCTGGGCGCCCAGGCTCCTGCTGTTTGGCGCACATGGCCTTTCTGACAGCGCCAGGCCGACTTACCGCGTGGGCTCAGGGCCACGGGCTCTGCTCTGTCCCCCTGTCCTGGGCTCAGGGAGGCTCCAGACACAGACGACGTGCTGTTCAGAGGGTGGACTGAGGGCATGCATGAGGGCAGAGGGGAAGGAGGCCAGCGTGCCGGCACAGGGACGTGGGGTCCCCCGGGAAGGCACAGCCCTGGGGCCCAACCTGTGGGCCCTGTGTCTCCTGAGAGTCGGCCCGCGGGGTCGGGGGCGATGGACTGCCTCTGGGGCCTCCCAGGGCTGGGTGGGGGGCCGCTCTTGGGCTTTGGGTCCTTGGACGCCCGGGTAACTTGAAACGGCTTGAGCAGCTGGGTCGCTGCCTCTGGGTGTTCCCTGAGTGGGATTCGGTGCTCGGTGCCTTGAGCCTCATCTCCATCCCTGCATCTGCGAGGAGGGGCCTGCTCAGCCGAGCTCCCAGCAGACCCTGGCCCGGGTCACACGAGGGGGCTTCGTTGGTACTGAGGCTCTGGCACATACTGAGCGCAGGCGCTTGGGAGGTAAAACCGCAGTCTTAGGCAGCCCCCAACGTTGTTTTCCAGACACGCAAGAAAGCATTTCAGCCAGGCCGAGGGCAGCCAGCTGGACGAGGTGCGTCAGGTCATGGGCATGCTGGCCTTCCCGCCGGACACGCACATCTCACCCTACAAGGTAACCCTTCCTGTGGGCCCTCGGGGCTTGGGAGGACCTCGTCTGTGGCCACGCCCACGTACGGATCGTGACCAGCTCGCCGACATTCCCGTCTTGTCCCCGCTGTGCCTGTGGGGTCGGAACAATGCACAGGGTCCCCGCCTGGCAGGCTTCCAGCTCTGAGCGCCTCCCTGGCTCCTGTGACCTCGCTCCCTCGCTGCCAGTGTCCCTCCTGACCTCCGCCTCTCCTCGGGGTCTTTCCCCTGCTGCCCGGGACCTTGTGGGTCCGCGTGGGGTCCGGGCGGGCGTCGCCACGCAGCACCGCTCACCAGCCCCCTTGGCTCTGCTGGGCTGGGGCAGCGGGTCTGGCCTCTTGAAACCAGGCGGTGCCCCCCCACCTTTGGAAACCTAGGCGCAGCCCCGGTAACCCCTGACCTGCCTTCGGGGACCCTTCTTCCCTTGTCTTGAGAAACCTCACCGTGTTCACAGCTGAGCAGCTCACGGGCCTGTCCTGGGAGACCTGGGAATTCCAACAACTCTCCCCCGTTCCTGTGGCCGCGCCCCTGGGGTCCCGGCAGCTCTCCCCCTTTCCTGTGGCTGCGCCCCTGGGGTCCCTTGGCCATCAGTCCGGTCACGCCCACATGAGTGTCCTTATAAAGATCGCTTGGCCTCTCCTGAGCAGCCTTCTCCTCTTATGCAACATGGACAGAAGTTTCCAGATCATAAAGTTCTGCTTTCTTTGGGTGAGCAGCTCCGCCCGTAGTCGTTTCTGTCTTCACGCGTCTTACTGTAAATGGGACTTTGCTGCGAGAGCGCTTCGGTCGGACTGCGGGCCCTGCCGGGCTCCTGGCCCTCAGCCGCCCGCTGTCCACGCAGCCTGGGCTCTGTGGCCACGCGTCTGCACTGTCCCAGCCGTGACCCCAGTTCTAGGTGTTCGTTGCCCAGCTCCTCCCCCAGTTTTCCGCTGTCGTCTGCCTGGGCTCCGTGACCATCCCACGGGCCTGGCGGCTTATTTCCCTTGGTCACGGCGCCCACAGGGTTGGGTGAGGCTCCCTTCCTCCCATCTCTTCAGACAGGGAAACCTGTGCCCTTCCTGAAGGCTCCGCCCTCCTGGCCCTGTGGGTCCTGGAGGCCGCCTGCGGCGCTGTCACGGCGAGGCACACAGCACTTGCCCCTGGGGTCCCTCTCGCGGCTGTCAGCCTGTCCGCAAGAGGGAGTGAAGGAAAGTCCTTCCTCGTGGGCTGAACCAGCCTTGTTCTCTGAGCCCGGACGTTGGGCTCCATCCGAGGCCCCGTGTGCCCCACGCAGCTTTGTGGGCCGTCAGCACGTGTGCACCTCGCCCCGACGTGCTGAGGGCTCGGCCGCAGGCCTCGCGCAGGGCGGCGGGAAGCTGCTCCGCCCCACCTGGGTGCACACAGTCGGTGCTGTCAGGGGGGTCCTGTAATATAACCTCCATTCACAGAGGTCTCAGGAGTGAGTCTGGACTCACACTTCTCTTCCCTGCTCTGGAGAAAGGGGTGTGAGAAGTGCAGAAAGGGCCAGTCCCTAGAGAGTGAGACGTCCTGCTCGGGACGGCGCGTGCAGGGCCAGTGCGTCTCCCTGGAGTGGCCTCACGATGGCAGGAAGGGGCGAGGCCAGAGAGGAGCGGGGGCCCGACCCTCGGGAAGACCTCCTGGCCGCGTGGAAGCGAAGCCCGGCAGCCGGTGCCCGGCGCGGGCCCTGGAAGGGGTGCCGTGTGGAGGGAGCACAGTCTCCCCCCCCGCCCCCCCCACCCCCCGTGGCAGGAAGTCACGGGTCTGAGTGGGTCACATGAGAAGCAGGACAAAGGGCTCTGGTCTTGGAGAGGTGGCCACACCAGAGGCCTGAGGCCAAGGGTCTCTGGACTGTGGGCTTGGTCCTCTGGGCTTTGCTGTGGTCAAAATAACATTAAAGACGTGTTTTTTTAACATTGGAGTGAAGTGTGGGGTCTGCCCTGGACCCAGACCCCTCGTGAGGCCCCCACTGCACGGGCGCCCATGCCTCCCCCTGATGCGGGATTGTGCTTGGCGCCCAGGGTTTCACTCCGGCTGGTGTGCGCCCTCCCCTCTCTGCTCTTGTAGACACTGAGCCTGGAAGGCTCCGGAGACACGTTCACCGGGCCTGATGCTCTGCTCTGAGCTTCAGCCTGGGCCGGAGCGCCAGCTCCCATTCCAGAAGGTCCTTTTCTGGAAGGAGACTTTTCCTCTGGAACCTCAGTGCCTTTATCTGTACCCAGCTGTCCTTAGGCCCACCGAGCCCCCTTCTTGCCGTGAGGCCTCAGGACCCGCACCCTCTGTCATCTGTCCGCACCGAGCACACTGGCGGTCCTGTGGGCGGACTCGGGGTCCAGGCTTCCGGCACCCAGTGCTGCCCTTAGGCTGGTGGGTGTGGGCTCGTGGGGGCCTGCCGTATGTCGTCAGGGACCACCGTCCCCTGGCGCACCCCAGCGCCCCTCTGGCCTGTCTCTTCCAGGACCTGCTGGACCCGGCCCGGTGGCGCATGCTGACCCAGCAGTTCCGCTACGACAACTACCGGCTGCACCAGCTGGGCAACAACTCCGTGTTCACGCTGACGCTGCAGGCCGGCCTCTCGGCCATAAAGACGCCGTATCCTCCCGGCAGGGGCGCCGCCGAGCTCGGCCCCTCTTGGCCTGGCGTCCGCGCGGGGTCTCTTGTCCTCCCCCGGGAAGGCAGGGGCGACGAGTCCCGGGCCTCTGCTGCCCCCGGTGTGTGTGGCCCCCACTCAGGCCGCCCAGGCGGTGTGCGGGCACGGCCAGTGTGTGCACACCTGCGGCAGCTGCGAACCGCACGTGCGGAACAGCCGTCCTGTGCGATTCTGAGAACCCACTCCAACTTCTGCGTGGCCGGGCGCCTTCCCCGCCACGGTTCCCACCCCAAGGCCGGAGGACCCCTCTCTGTGTAGCACGGGGGCATCCTGGGCCCCCGGGCTGTGTGCTTCAGCACGTGACAGGGCGCGGGGGGCGTGCTCCGGCCTCAGCGGGGCCATTTCCCCGCCAGGTGGGGTGTTCTCTCCGCCCTGGAAGGCCGTTCCGGGCTGTTCCCTGCCTCGCGCCACCCCCTGTGCCCCCCACCCTGCGCCCCTTCCTTAACCTGAGTGCAGACAGTGCTACAAGGAGGACGGCAGCTCCAAGAGCCCCGACTGCCCCGTGTGCAGCCGCTCCCTGAACAAGCTGGCGCAGCCGCTGCCCATGGCGCACTGCGCCAACTCCCGCCTGGTCTGCAAGATCTCGGGCGACGTGATGAACGAGAACAACCCACCCATGATGCTGCCCAACGGCTACGTCTACGGCTACAACGTGAGGGACCTTAGGGGCCGGGTGTGGCGGGGGCGGGGGAGAGGGATGGGCAGGGCCGAGGAGGGGGCGAAGGGGCGGGGCCTGGAAGGGGCTAGTGGCGACCTTGCGCGTGGCCCTGCGCCAGGTGTCCTGCACCAGGTGCGGACATGTCGGCCCCACGCTGTCCCCGGTGAAGCCGCAGGGCCAGGGTTCGCGGGCGGGGCTCCAGGGCAGCAGAGCTCTCCCACAGCAGGCGGCGGTGTGCGCCTCTCACGCGGCCCCTGTCTTTCAGTCTCTGCTGTCTATCCGTCAAGATGACAAAGTTGTGTGCCCGAGGACCAAAGAAGTGTTCCACTTCTCACAAGCCGAGAAGGTGTACATCATGTAGGCCGGGCCGCCCCGCGCCCCCGCGCCCCCGCCCGCCTGCGTTTCTGTTTCTTGCGACCAAAGATCAGTGAGCGACGATGGGCCCCCTAAGAGGAGAGGAGTCGGAGCAGAGCGTGTGCTTGGGGACAGCCTCTCCGGAAGGACTCGGAGCTGGAGCGCGCCAGCTCCTGGCTGCCTTCCCTTTCAGAGAGACCTTCTCGGCCGCTTCGGAAACAGGAGTCGGTTATTTTCCGCGCCCCCGACCCGGTCTCTGCCCGCCGAGACCCGGGGCCCGGGGCCGGGGCCTGAGCCTGGGCCGGGAGAGGCGCCCCAAGGCCCGGCCCGGAGCTGCCGCCAGCCGCGCTGTGGCCCCAGGACCGGGCGCCGGGGCGGGGTTAGGGTGTGCTAGGTTCAATGTCACGTCATTCGTGCCGCCTTATTTCCTGCTTGAGAATGTATTCACGTGGAGACCCACTGGACCGAGCTCTGCAGAGGCCTTGCCGATGGCTCCGTACCTGTAGATCTAACGCTGTTCGTTACAGAAGCTAGTAGTTCAGTTGAAGTAACCGCCGGTGACTTTTCCAATCCAATGAACCATTGTAGTTTACACGAAATCACACCGTAGAGGTTTGTATTTAGCGCTTATTTTTGCATGTTGATGTTGATTAGCTAATAAACTGTAAATGTAAAACATGTTAATAAAAGGGTTTTCTATTTCTTACATCTGTGTGAGGTGGAAACCGCTGGGCGCCCCAGCACGCACGCTCGTGTCAGCTCGACTCGCACCGCCACCCCCAGTCTGCGCCCGCACAGCCGGCAGGGCTGAGGCCCCAGGAGAAGCCCCCACTGCTCTGGCCCGTGTGTACCCACACCCCAGAGTCCCACTCCAGTACCCAGGCGGTTGCCCGTCTTTGCTCTGGGGGAGGCAGGGGTGGCAGGGCCATCGAGTGGGGTCTCCCGAGTCGCCAGCACGCATCGGGAGCGTGCTGCCAGAGAGTGCCAGGCACACACAGGTGGCTGCGGGCGGCCTCTTCCAGAGCCCCTGCTCGGAGCCCAGGGTCGATGTAGTGGGGCGGTGGCTCCCTCCCGCCGTGCCCTCGGACTTCACGCTGACCACCTCCCCTTTTCCTTCTTCCCTAAGACGTGTGTGCGCATGCGTGTGGACATGCACCCCAGTCCTGCCCTCGGGTCCCTTCTGGTCCATTCCAGCGACCGCATCCAGGGTGAGAGCGGGTCAGCTGTGGGGCAGCCACAGGGTGAGTGGAGCGGAGTGACTGGTCCCGGCTGGTCCAAGCTGCGTGGGCCGTTGGGGATGAAGCCGCTGCAAATGCGCTCACGGGTGACTTGAGGGACACACCCCTTCTGCGGGAAGACGCTCGGTGGAGCTGCTGGCTCCACCTTAATCCAGGAGGCGCTGACCGGCCCACACCCACCTGCCTCGAGGCCGCCCACCTGCTCCACACCCTCAGTGGAGTCTTAGACTTGGGGCGTTGTGCTCACGGGAGTTTTAACTGAGGTATGAATCACATCCGTGAAACAGCAACCTTCAGTGAGCGACGTGAGCAGGTTTGAGAACACGTGTGCAGGTATAACCACCAGGCCTAGGCGGCCGGCATTCACCCCCAGACCGCAGGAAGCTGCATCTTCTGCCTTCTAGGCTATCCACACCCTCTGCCTGCAGCCAGCACTGGGACTTTGATCACCGAGGATTAGTTTTGCCTTTGGGTTATATGGAGACAGACGATGTGCTCCTTTGTGCCTCACTCGATTCAGCAGGTGCCTGAGGTGCGTCCACATGGCTGCATTTACGGGCGCTCCACCTGGCCATCGCTGGTGCTCCCGGGCGTCGGCGCTCCTCCCTATGATTCTCCCAGGCGTCGGCGCTCTTCCCGGTCCCCAGTGTTGATGGCCCTCCTGTGCTTCAGTGGCGCTGCCGGCGTCGGAGATGCTCCCGGGCATTCACGCTCCTCCAGCAGTCATCCAGTCCACAGACCCCATAGAGTGTACATTCTCTTTTTTTTTTTTTAATTTTTTAATGTTTTTTATTTATTTCTGAGAGAGAGAGAGAGACAGCGTCAGCAGGGGAGGGGCAGAGAGAGAAGGAGACACAGAATCTGAAACAGGCTCCAGGCTCTGAGCTGTCAGCACAGAGCCTGATGCGGGGCTCAAACCCACAGACCATGAGATCATGACCGGAGCCCAAGTCAGATGCTTAACCGACTGAGCCCCAGGTGCCCCTGTACTTTCTCCTCTTGACAGACATTTGGGTTTGCATTGTTCTTAGTTACTTTGAATAAAGCTGCCGTGAAAATTTCTGGACAATTCTTCATGGACGTTATTTTCATTCCTTGTGGGTAAGCATCTGGATATAGAGTACCTGAGCCATGGTGTTGCTGTACATTTAACTTTACAACTGCCAAGATTTTTCCCACAGCGGTGATAACAGCGTACGTGCCCGTCAGCAGTGCATGGGGGTTCCCGTCTGTCCACATTTTTGCTGGCATTTGCTAAGGTCGTTCTTCCCCTGAGTGGCTTGGGTGGGTGCATACTGGCACCTCCCTCTGGGTTTCATTTGCATTTCCCTGATGCCAAAGGATGCTGAGCCCCTTCTCGTGTGGAGCGGCCGGCCATGTGCCTGTTCAAGTCTTCTGCCCGTTTTGTATCGGATGGCCTCTTTTGATATGCAGGAATGTGGTACATATTGCGACACAGGCCCTCTGACATGTCTAAGCGCACTTGGCCAGCTGGGGTTTTACTTTCAATAACGTTCAGTTAATTTTTTTCTTTTATGGTTCTTGACTTTGTGTTTTTTGAAACATTTACCCACCTCAAGGTGTCAATGATCTTCTCTTCTGTCTTCTAGAAGATTCAGTTTTACCTTTTGTTTGGGTCTAACCCGTCACAATGAGCTATCTACGGTGTGAGGAAAGGGCTGACAGCCACTCCCCGTGTTCATCCTGCTGTTCTGACATCGTTCGTTAAAGGCTTCTTTCTGTCCATTGAATGATGATAACTCCTCTGGATGTGTCTTTCTGGGTCTGTTTCTTAGGGTCACCCTCAGCGTCCTGTCATTGCAGCTTAGAGTACAGTAAACAAGTCCCTTTTGTTCTATGTATTTTCTACTTTTTCAACATAAAATTGTTTTGACTGTTTTAGTTTTAGAGTCAGCTTATAAAATTCTACCAAAAAAAAAGTGTGCTGAGATTTTAGTTGGAATTGCATTGAATGTATCGATCAATCTGGGAATTTTCAAGCTGCTGTCACACCACCACAGACTGGGTGCTCCAACAACGGAAAACCATTTCCTCACAGTTCCAGAAGCCAGAAGGCGGATCTGGTTGCCAGCCTCTTCCTGGCTTGTGGATGGCAAGAAGCCGCCTCTCGTGGGCTCCGTGCACGCACGGAGACCCCTGCCTACTCGGGGGACACCAGTCCTGCCGGACCAGGGTCCACCTTGTGATGTCACGTGACGTTATTACCTCCAAGTACAGTCACTGTGGACGGGGGGCAGGACTTCAACACGAGCTTGGGTGAGGGGAACAGTTCAGTCCACAACGGAGACAGAAATCTCGACCGTACTGAGGCCGCTGGCCTGTGAACATGGGGGCCAGACCTCACCGCATTACAGTTCTCAGTGTGGTCTGCTTACCCTAAGTGTCTCGTGATTTTACTGCTCTTCTCAGTGTCGTCTTTAAACGTAACCTTCCAGCTGTCCCCGCGTGGTTAACATGCACGTAACGCACGTAACGTTGATTTTGTCTGTTCATCTTGTACTGTGACCTTCCTAAGCTCATTTGTTCCAGGAGCTCTGGTAGGTTGTAAAGCACCGTCTACGTACACAGGGTGTCATCTGCAAATAGACCATTTGCCTGTTCCTGTCTCGTCTCTCCGGCTCTCACAGCTCTTTCTCCCCGTGCTGTGTGGGGAAGGCCTGCAGCACAGGGTGAAGTGGGAGGGGAAGACCGGAATCCTGGTCTTGGTTCAGATCTCCGGGGGAAAGTGCCCTCTCTCCCCATGAAGGACACGAAGGACACGTCTGCTGTAGGTTTTCAGGGGTGCGGTTATCACAAGGTGTCCGTAATGCAGTCTGTTATGTGTTCAACATCTGTAAGATACGTAGTGATGCTCCCTTTAATTCCTGATTCTAGTCATTTGTTTCTTTTTCCTTGATGTCTACCTGAGGCTTATCAATTTTCTAGATCAGTTCAAAGAAACACCTGCTTGGTTTTTCCTATTGTTTCCCTGTATTCTATTTAATTGATTTCTTTACTGTTTTCTTCCTCCTGCTTATTTTGGGTTTTTCTTCTAGCTTCTTTTTAAATTTTTTCAACATTTATTTATTTTTGAGAGACACAACGTGAGTGGGGGAGGGGCAGAGAGAGGGAGACACAGAAGCCGAAGCAGCTCCAGGCTCTGAGCTCTCAGCACAGAGCCCGATGTGGGGCTCGAACTCATAAACCATGAGATCATGACCTGGATGCTCAACCGACTGAGCCACCCAGGTGCCCCTCAGTTTTTAGCTTCTTAAGGGGGAAGATTACTGCTTTGGGGCCTTTCATTTCTACTATAAGCCTCCCATACATTTTAATGTTTTCATTTCCATGCATTTCAAAATATTTGATAATTTCCATTGTGATTTGTTCCCCCTTTGACCCGTGGATTACAGAAGTCTGTTAGCTAATTTCCAAATACTTGGGAGACTTTCTAAATATTTTTCTGTTACGTTCTAATGTAATTCTGGTAGAACATCTACTCCCTACGGTTTTGGCCCTCTTAAATTTGTAGAGGTTTGTTTTATGTCTGCCTTGGTAAGTGTTCTGTGTGTGCTTCTAAAGAACACCTGTCTGCCGCCGGGTGCAGTGCCCTGCCAAGTGCAAACTGGGCCAAGTTTGTGATGGGCAGTTAGTCGCTCCAACCCTTCATGATCTCCTCCCGGCTTCTTCTTAAAGTTTATAGATGAACTTGTGTATGTTCCCTTTACGTCTGTGAGCTTTTGCTTCATTTATTTGGAATCTGTTATTAGGAGCAAGCCCCCTCCCTAGCAACATCTCATTGTAAAGTCCCCTTTGTCTGATGTGGGTCCAGCCACTCTGGCTCTGATCCTTAGTGTTAGCATTTATAGCTTTCTTGACTCTCTTGCCTCCAGTCCAAGTGTTTCTTGTAGACACTATCAGCTTGGCTCTTTTTAATTCAGTTGGACAATCACTGCCTTTCTTGAGGTATCTAGGCCATTGATATTTAATGTAATTATTATTATTGCTGGAGGTAAATCTGTGGACTTTCCATTTGTCCATTCTGTTCTCTGTTCCCTTTTTTGTTGTTACCTGATGCCTTTAGGCTATGTAAAAATTATTTCTTTTTATCTTTGACTTTTTAGCTACATCTCGGTACTTCAGTGTACATCTTGAGCTTCCCTTCAAATACTTACCACTTCATGTAAACACAAGGGTCTGAGAAACTGACTGCTTTTCTCCCTCCTCTGCCCTTTGCCCCTATTGTTGGCATGTGTTTTCTTCTACAGACGTTCTGCACCCTGTGATACACTGGCATGCTTTCAACGGGCAGCCAATGATTTAGAAATTTAAAACAAGACAGATCTTCTATTTACCCAATTGCAGCGCTCTCCACAGCTTTTGTAGACACAGGTTTGCATCTGCGTTTGCCTTTCATCTGAAGAACTCACTGTACCAACACTTCCACGGCCGACGTGTGGGCAAGAAACTTACTCAGCTTTTCTTTGAAAATTCTCTATTTCAATGTAGTTCAGATTTGGAGGGACATGTCACTGCATATACAACCCTGGGTTGACACTTTTTCTTTTACAAACTCATAGTTTCATGCCATCGCCTGCACACGTGTGACGTTCTGGATAAGAAACCTGCTGCTCACTCTCCATAACACTGTGCGACGGCCTTTCTCTCCCACTGCTTTTCGTCACTGCCTTTCCACGTTTTGGACACGGTGTGCCTTAGCTGGGCTTGTGTTCATCCCGCTGGGGTTCATCCCTGAAAGTCCCAGTCGGTCTTACAATACCTTCCTGGCCTCAACACATTCATCTGGGCCGATCCTGTTTGTCCAGCCATCAGCACCTGCCTTCAGCACTGAGCACCTGCCATCAGCACTGAGCAACTGTCTTCAGCACTGAGCACCTGCCATCAGCATTGAGCACCTGCCTTCAGCACTGAGCACCTGCCATCAGCACTGAGCACCGTCACAAAACTAAAAAAGCCTGTCCTCATGGAGTGTGTTTTCAGGGCAGAGAAAACAAACGTCATGTGACAGGAAGTCTCCCTGCTTTGAGTGCCAACAAAGAGGTCAAGTCACCTGAGGAAATGGAGGGAGGGGGCTGGTTACCAGGCCAGTGAGGGTGCAGGGGCGCAGGCAGAGAGGCCAGCCGCCCGGAGCGAGGCGGCCGAGCTGGGGCGAGGGGGCTGGGGGCAGCCCTGCGCTTCACCCTAGCTGGGCGAGGTGAATGGACTCGAGGGCTGTGAGGGCAGAAGGGGGGGTGGGTGGGAGGTGGCTGCTGGGCCCCGAGTAAGTGGAAGCACAGACATCCCGTCACCGAAGACGAGGGCGGCGGGCAGGAGACGGGACTGGACCGTGCAAACAGCACGCGGCACCGGGGTGGAAGGGAACGAGGCGCCGGGCAGACAGCTCTTTCCAGAGTCCTGCACCCAAAGGACAGGCGGGGAGGGGCTGGCCGCAGGAAGGCTCCTGTTGGAAGAAACTGCTCTCGTGCTGCTGAGAACACCAGCCCACCGCGGACACGGAGGGAGGCTGGCTGGCGACACTGGCTCAGAGCGGACCGCGGGCTGGGGACCAGGCGCCCCGGGGGCGGGGGAGCGCCGTGCTGCTCGCCTTCCTTTCCTCTCCCAACAACTTTTTTTTGAGAGAGAAGTCACATACCATCAACGCCACCCTTCGAACACACACAGCTCGGTGTTTTTGTGCGGTAACAGTCACGCTTCCTGCCTCTGCGCACCTGCCCTTTCCGGACGTTTCACATAGGTGGCATCACCATGTCTGGCACTTTTGCCTGGCTTCTCTCAGTGCCCTCCTTTTAAGGTTCACCCATGTTGTGGGGAGGACAGAAGTCTACCGTCTACTGATGGACACGAGCTGTTTCCACCCTTTGCTGCTAAGAACGCCCGGCTGTGGGCCTTCATGTCCAGATGGTCCTGCCCAGTGGGCCCGGGTCTTTGGTGCTTTCCTCCCGTTCTGCACCCACCTGAGAGCCGAGAAACATCCAACTGGCTTGCAGTGCACCCGTAGAGACCCCCGCTTCAAAGAACCCAAAGCACGGGGGCGGGGGCTCAGTGCCTGGGGGTGAGGAAGGCCTTCCTGAAGAAAGGGTGAGACAAAAGCCAAAGGGGGTGGTGGCCACTCAGCCCGTGGGGTGGGGTGGGGGGGCACACAGTGCTCAGGCTCCAAGCAGGGGTGAGCGAGGCCACAGGCCTGGCCCCGAGAGGACCCTAGGGTGCAGCAGGCCGGGGAGGTGAGGAGAAAGGAGCCCACCGTGGCCTGGCCGGGAGCGTGTCAGGAGCAGATCCCCCTTAGCCCACAGCTGGGGAGCCCGGGGACCCCCGAGTGCGCTCCGGCGTTGGGTCCCGGCCTGGGCCCCACGCGGAGCGAATGGCAAACCCGAGGGGTCCCCAGACGGAGTGAGGGCCCCCGGCGAGGCCAGCCGCGGCCTGCACTGCTCAGGGGCGGGGGTGAGGGGCGGCCTGGGGAAAGACGGGGCCTGGCTGGGGCCCAGACCAGCGCCTTCACTAGGGGCGCGGGCACCCGCGCGGCGTCCGACCACAGGGCCAGGGGACCAGGGCCAGGCGCGCTGGCAGGTGCCTGGAGCCGGGTCGTGCTGCCCCTCCCGAGGCTCCTCCCGGGGCCGCCTGTTTCCACGCCGCCGACCCCCACCTCAGCGCCAGAAGCCCCGGCCCGACCCCGGCCCTGGGGGAACCCCCGGCCCTAGGGGAACCCCCGGCCCTCGACCCCTCTCGGCAGCGCGTGGAAGCGGGGGTCGGGGATAGTCTCCGGCGCCCCCGGGACACACACGCACCGGCTCCCACCCGGGCCAACCCGTCGCGATGGCAGGGCCCGGGGATCGCAAACCCCTATGCTACCGCGGGTGAGGACCGAGCTCGCACCCCTCGGCCCCGCCCCGCGTCGCCCCAGCAGCCGGGCTCACGGCCCCTTTAAGGACTTGCTGCGCCCGCCCGCTGCCCATCTCTCCCTCGCCTGGGCGATCCCGACCGTCCGGGAGCGCGCCTGCGTCACCGCGCAGACCTCGGCCCCACCCCGGCGCTCGCACCGCCCAGGGTCAGGGAGAGCCACTGGCTGCCGAGCTCGGGGGCACGTGACAGGAGGCAGGGTGGCTTCCGCCGGAAGGGGCGGGCTAAGGTGACTGCAGTCCCCTCGCGCCGTAGGTGAGGTCGTCGCTGCTCTGACCTTCGTCCCCGCGCTGCCCGTGGCAGGGCGAGCCAATGACTGTACTGATCTGGGGCACGTGACGGGGGCGGGCCCTCCGCCGGAAGGGGAGGAGCGAGGCGAGCGGCCTGGTTTCGCGGTATGTGTCGCGGCCGTCGCGATGCCGGCGGGGGGCTGCGGCCCCACCGGAGTTCCGAGGGCAGGCCCCTCCCCTCCCCCACGCCCCGCCCGGCCCTCGTCCGACCTCCTCCCCAGGACGCGCGCCTCCCGCCGGGACTCCCGGTCCCCCTGCTTCCTCCGGGACAGCGCCCTTCCCTTCCTCTGGAAGGGGTGCCGTGCCCTCCTCCTCGCTGCACACCACCCCCAGGGACACCACCCCTTCTCCCCCCCTCCCCCCAGACACCGCTCCCTCGTCGTCTTTTCACCCCTTCCCACCCGCTTTCTCCTTGGGACACCGCCCCCGCCTCCCCTCCTGCCGGGACGCGCCGCCCTCCCTGAACACTGCCCTCTCCTCCCTGGGATGCCCCCTCCGTCCTTGGCTGTGGTGCGCTGGCAGAGCGCCCCGGCGGGGTCCGCAGCCGGGGCGACGCCGGGAGGGTGTCCGCAGCCGGGGCGACGCCGGGAGGGTGCTCGCCTCCGCAGCTCCCTGCGTCTGGACGCGTGTGTTGAGTGGGGCCCGTGTGCACCTGCGGGCCGCCTCCTGGCAAATAAAACCACCCTGCAGCTGGCCGCCTCCGGGGCCTCTCCCCCCGCCCGCACCCTCCCCTCCCCTTTGTGCGCATGTGCCAGGTGCTTGGCGTCGCAGTGCTGGGTTGTCGCGCCTCTGCTAGTCTGCTCTGGACGTTAGGCTCTTCCCCAAGGGGCTCTTTCGTTACCGAAGTCTGTAGCGACTCACCCTTTGCAGACTCTCGAGGCTGCCTCGTGCTTGTGAGTGAACACGTTGGAAAAGGAAAAGGCACCACGGTCACATTTGGGAAAAGCTAATTTAAATTTTACTTGGACCGTCGTGTTCCGTCTGTAACACGTGTTGCTGAACACCCTTTGCTGCAGCCTCTCTCGTCTGTGTGACCGTAGAGCTCCAGAATTAATATTTTGTTGTTGCACTTTTCCGTTGGCCGTGCCCGGAATATCACCTTGAGCTGTTATATTTCAGCCTCCAGGCCGTCTCCCGGAGGCCAGGGCCGCGGAGCCCAGCCTTGCAGCCCCCCTGGAACGGCCCAGGAACTGGTGGAGCCCCGTAAACGTTTAATGACACGGAGAACTGTGAAGTCCTAGGGGTCACGTCCCACCTCTACCGCACACATTTCTAGATATGGATCAGACGCTTTCCAGGTTGGTAGAAGAGCTCACGACTTCAGGAGAACCTCAGCTGAACCCCGAGAAAATGAAGGAACTGAAGAAAATTTGCAAGTATGTCCTTGGGTTCTGCATGTCCTGCCGCTCGGCTGGCCCAGCGAGCCCGTGCCACCTGGCAGATTGTAGGGCTTCCCCCAGGGCCAGGCCTTCTGCCACCTGTGTGTCCCAGCCCTCTCCCGCCCGCCCCCACAATCCCCCCTCCGAATCCCCACTCCGGAGGTGGCGTCCCAGGGCCTGCAGTGGCCGGGCCTGGCAGGTGGCCCCAGGGTAGGGCAGCGTGTTGTGAACACCTTCTAAAGGCTGTCAGTTGGGTCTGTTGAGAGTGTAAGTCGAAATTTGCCGATTGTCTTTTTCCTGCGTCTACAAAACAGGGAATTTTAAGTGACTACATAGTGAAGTCTTTGCACGTTGACAAGGTGTGCAGCTCAGGTTTCAGCGTATGTCCCAGAAAACTCCAGAACAGCAGTGGGTTGCTTTGCAGGGGAGCTAGCTGGGGAGAGCGACAGGGGACAGGTCCCAGAAGCCCTGTGGTCTTTCCCTTTTGCTTCAGTCACGTGGCTGCACCTGCAAGAGGTCGGGGGCTGTGGCCCCCGTTGGGATGGAGTTCGCCCAGGCTTTCTGTGACGGGCCAGATGGGGAATGTTGCAGGCTTTGCAGGCCGTGAGGGCCCTGACCGCTCAGCTGTGGGCGGTGACGGCGAACGAGGGGGAGGCGCAGCCGTGGTCGCGTCCCAGTAAAGCTTTATGGGCACTGACGCCGGATCTCGTGATTTCTACGTGTTATGAAGTGTTATCCTTTTGATTTGTTTTAGCCATTAAATGACGTAAAAACCATTCTTGGCTCTTGGGTCTTGCAGAAACAGGCAGGGGTCCGAGGCAGCGGTCTGTCCGCCCTGCTGTGGACGGAGGGGAGGGCTTTGGGAGACGGTGCGTCCCCACGCAGAGCACTTAGCAAGGGGACCTCAGTGGCGGGCGCCCGGCAAGCATGGCTGCTGTCTCCAGGTCTTCCGAGGAGCAGCTGAGCCGCGCCTACCGCCTGCTCACGGCCCAGCTGAGCCAGGGGCATGCCGAGATCCGCCTCTCCGCCTTCCAGATCGTGGACCAGCTCTTCACCCGGTCTCATCAGTTCAGGGTGCTGGTCGTTTCCAACTTCCAGGAGTTCCTGGAGCTCACGCTGGGCACCAACCACGAGCAGCCCCTGCCTCCCCCCAGGGAGGCGGCCCGGAGGCTGAGGCAGGCGGCCACCCGGGCAGTCCAGGAGTGGAACGGAAAGTACGGCGCCGCCTACAAGAAGCTCGCCTTGGGCTACCACTTCCTGAGACACGGCAAACAGGTGGGCAGGCCAGCCCAGCCCCTCGCCGCTGGCCAGCATTATGGAGGGGCTCCGGGAGGGGACAGGCAGCTGTAAGAGGGGCACATGCAGTGGAGCCTCCAGTCCTGCCTTCCTCTGAAAGCGGAAACGAGGGAGAGGAGTCCGCTTCTCAGACCCCGAGCCTGAGTCCTGCCTGGGTCTGCTTGGGCTCTCGTGGTCCTGGCTGCGTGAGACCGGCCGGGACCCGCTCCTGCTGCAGCCTGGGGTCCAGGGCCCCTCCCCACTGGCTGGAGCAGCATGCTGCTTTCCCATGTGGGTGTGCTTTTCTGGAAGCGCCGCCGGCCCTTATCCTGGTGGGGACCAGTCATTGCTGACGAGTGCATCTCCTCGCGCGCGGAGACACTGGACCCCCAGGGCGCAGAGGGCCGGTGCTGACATGCCTTCTCCTGGGCTTCTGTGATTTACTGCGTTTTCCTCGTGTCCTGCATAGTCCTGTCTGATCAACTTCAATTCCTCAGGTGGATTTTGAGGATGTGAACGCGCGGACTCTGGCAGAAAGAAAGCGGGAGGAGGAGAAGCAGAAGCGCTTGGACAGAATCTACAGGGAGAGGTGTGAGCGGGCCATCAAGGACATGGAGGGTGAGTTCTCCTGCCATGGGGGCCGCAGGTGGGCGGACGAGCCGAACTGACCTTGGCAGCAGCCCCCAGCCTGGTCCCCAGGAAGCTCCGGCGGGCCCTCCTTTCCTGCGCCCCCTGGTGGTGCTGCCTGAGAACGATGTTTCCCCGTAAAGGTCCCTGAGCTGGGACGAGGGACAGCTCTTGCTGGCAGCCCTGTTTCTGAAACCTGACCCTTTTTTCTGAGCAGCTGGCCCTTTCCACAAGGGGCAGCCAGGGTGAGAGGAACTCAGGAGGAAGGCCCCAGCTGGAGGCACTTCGGGGCCCCGAGGCGGGTGCTGGTGAGGCCCCGGGGAGGGCCCCGCTGGGCACCAGCCAGCCAGAGCCGCGTGCTGGCGTGCTGTCCGGCTGGGGAGTCCTGACGGCTCTCAGCTGGCCGCTCTGTGCCGGAAGTTCTGCCCACCGTGGTACATCCCGGCAGAAGCGCCCACGGGCCTCCCGGCAGAAGTCCAAACATGAGGGTGTTACTGAGGACATCCCGTAGCAGGCACTTGGCAGCTGCATAGCCGGGCGGTTTCTAAGCCATGGCAGAGCCTCTGTGCACCTACTGCTGGCCTCTGCCGGGAGCAGGAAGGAGGGGCCGGAGTCCAGGTGGGCAGCCAGACCCGTGGAACGCATCGCCACCTGGCCCTCCATTGGCCTCTGACCACGAGCCGTACCCTGGGGTGAGGTCCTGCTGCCTGGCAACGTGACTCAACGGGCATTTCCCACGTCTTTGCAGAAGTGTCTGCCGAAGCCCGGTGCTGCCTCACAGAGGTGGAGAGCTGCTTCAGGCTGCTGGTGCCATTCGACTTTGCCACGGGCCCAGGGGCCGCCTTGCCCGCCGTGGCGTTCGGTGCGTCTGGGGAGGGCGCCCCTTGTCTGCCTGGGGACGAGGAGCCCTGCTGCAGCAAGAGCCTGCTTGCCTGCGCCCGGCCTCCCCCTTCCCGGACCGCAGGGGCCTCGGGGGAGGACCAGGAAGACGAGGAGGGGGAGGAGCTGGAGCACAGCGACAGCAGCGACGAGGACGGGTTTGTGCGGCGCCACGGACTGGGCTCCCACAAGTACACGCTGGACGTGGAGCTCTCCTCAGGTGACTCCTGGCTCCTGGGGGCTGGCCGTGGACCCCAGGGTGCTAGCAAAGCTCAGCCTTCTTAGGGCCATTGGCAGGGCTGGTACTTCAATTGGGGTCCGGGGTGACTTGAGGCTCTGGGTCCCGTGGCCGCACCCCAAGATCCTCCTGGAGAGGTGCGGGTGTGGCAGCAAGGGCGGGGCTGATGCCGCGGGGGACCTGGGCCCCGGGAGGCTGTCGGGCCAGGCCCCAGGCTCATCGGGATCAGAGGGCGGCTCTCCACTCTTTGGAGAGGAAATGTGGCTGGAGAGTAGCTTCTCCCCACGTCTGTGAGGACGCAGGTGTGCTGTGCAGGGCCCAGCGTGGCCTGGCTCCCCGTTTGGGGTGTGGGTGGCTTGAGAGGCCCTCAGGGATGTTCACGGAGGAAGGGCAATCGGTCGGAGCTGTGTGAAGACCTGTCACCCCTAGGCATCTTGGGCCCTACCTGTCCCAAGGAGCTGCCTGCTGTCTGGCTGGGCCTGGGGGCAGCAGGAGGGGGGTGCCCGGCTGCGGGAGGCCTGGGGGCAGGAGGGGTGCCGGCTGCGGGAGGCTGGGGGCGGGAGGTGCCCGGCTGCGGAGGCCTGGGGGCAGGAGGGGGTGCCCGGCTGCGGAGGCCTGGGGGCGGAGGGTGCCCGGCTGCGGGAGGCCTGGGGCGGAGGGGTGCCCGGCTGCCGGAGGCCTGGGGGCGGGAGGGTGCCCGGCTGCGGAGGCCTGGGGGCGGGAGGGGGTGCCCGGCTGTGGGAGGCCTGGGGGCGGGAGGGGGTGCCCGGCTGTGGGAGGCCTGGGGGGATAGGACACAGTGAGGACCCAAGGCTGAGCTGAGGTTCAGGCTTCCATCCCGAGAGCCGTCAGGGCTGCCACGGGCCCCACGCCTGAACTGGGGCATGTGTGTCCATGAGAATATTGTGTACGGGGGGGCGTCGGGGTCAGGCTGAAAAAGTTTTCTGCCAGAATCTTAGAGTAATCTAAGATTCCTGTGGCCTCAGGTGTGGGGTTCTGGGCAACATGTGGCTGGGGGGTGACGAACAGAAGTGCGGCGGTCCGTCCACGGCGCTGAGTGACGGCCGTGCGCTCTGTCCCAGACGGCCTGAGGGTGCGCGAGGATGAGGACAACCACGCCGTCGTCCAGTCAGCCCGGGACGCGCTCAAGCTCATCCGAAACAAGTTCCTGCCGGCCGTGTGCTCCTGGGTACAGGTGAGGCCCGTGTCCGCCACACACACGTGCTTGGGTGTGGGGTGGCCCTCGGGGTGGCCGGGGAGGGAGCCCTGCCTGCCTTAGTCACGCCTCCCCGTTTGTCGTCAGCTGTTCACCCGTGCAGGGGTCCACGGCGGGCGCCTAGAGGCTGCCATCAACCTGAAGGCGGAACTGGAAACCGCGCTGAGGAGGTCTGGGGAGCTGGACCTCGAGCCTGAGGAGGGGCGCAGGGGGGAGGTGAGTGCCGCCTGCGGGCTGGGGCAGAGGTCCTGGCGAAGTCTCTTCTTTGATCTGTGCTCAGGTTTCTTTTTTCTTTTTTTTCAATGTTTTATTTATTTCTGAGAGAGAGAGACAGAGTGTGAGCAGGGGAGGATCAGAGAGGGAGATAAAGAATCCGAAACAGGCTCCAGGTTCTGAGCAGTCAGCACAGAGCCCGATGCGGGGCTCGAACCCACGAACCGCAAGATCATGCCCTGAGCCGAAGTCGGACGCTCAACCAACTGAGCCACCCGGGCGCCCCTGTACTCAGGTTTCTGAGCATGAGTGACTGGGGCTCAGAAAATTCCCGTTCCTGCCTCATTGGGTGCTCAGTTCCCAAAACAGGAGCTTTGGCCTGAAAGGTCAGAGGGTACTGCCCAGCTCCCCCTCCCACCCTCCTGGCCCCCGCCCCCGGAGGTCTTAGACAGGGTCTTGGGCAGGAGGGTGGGGCAGGTGAACTGGGGGAGCAGGCAGAAGATTCTAGCTGGGAGAGAGATCGCAAGGCCCTGGAGGAGGAGGAGATGGCCATGGGCGGAGCTGAGGCTCCCCAGTGGAGCCTCCTGGGAGCTGGTAACAATCTCCGGGCTTTGGAGTCTCGTTGGGGTATCCAAGGACACACAGCATCAGGACACCTGCAGCGGACAGAGAATTAGGGCTCCACTCCGGGCTTGTGCAGAGGGCAGTGTCCCTAGCCAGGGGGGGTGGAGGCCGTGGTACCCCGCAGAGGCGCTCTCAGGCCGCCAGGTGGGGTGGACATGTGGCCTGGTGCCTAATTTGGGGAGGGCAGTCAAGGCCGGGTGTGTGCTGGTCGCGTGGCACCTCACAGGGACTGTGTGGTTTGGGCCGGGGAAGCTGGTGCTCTTGAGAGCCGTGTCCCTAGGCAAAGTCGTGGAGCAGGGACGGCCTACTCTTGGTGACGGGCCCAGGTGAAGTCCGCCAGCCCCTGGGACAGCAGGCCTCAGAGACGGTGACTCCCCGGCTCCCCTCTGGTGGGTCTGGGTCAGCACCTGGAACTTAACGTCCAAGAGGGATTGGAGAGCCGTGTCCTCTGCGGGTGTCCTCAGGGCCAGCAGGGAGAGGCAGCCATAGCCCCCGGTGGCGTCCGCACAGCACTGCCGTCTCAGAACTGAGGAGGCAGCCTCTGGGTACTGGGCCCTGAACCTGGGCTATAGCCCGGGAGCCGGACACCAGCATCACCTGTGTCCAAGGGGCCCCGGAGGGAGGAGGGTGGGGTCCGCGCAGACACAGCTGTTGCCAAAGGAGGCCTTAGGGTGAAAGGAACAGCATTGCCTGGTGGGGAACAGCGAGTCTGGAGCCCCCGAGACCTAGGACAGACAGTGGTGCTGGCGCCTGGTGACCTTGCTCTCTCCAGGGCCACTGGACGCCCACCGGGCCTCCACCCCGAGTATGGGAGGGGACCAGGAGGGTCGACCGGCTGGGCATCGGCCCCCAGGGACCGGCAGAGGGCGATCTTGCCTTTCTCTCGCGAAGCTTGAGGAAAGTTACTGACTGGCCCCGAGATCCTAGCCTGGCTCCCATGGGTGCGGCATTCCATGGAGGACCCTGCTCGGTGTGTGCCCTCAGTAAGAAGTTAGTTGTGAAAGAAGCACTTTTTTCATAATGGAAGAAGGTTGTTTTGAGATCTTGGGAAGGTGACGTCTGCTTGTTCCGCACGTGCGGAGAGGTTCCTTTATGAACGTGAGGTGACAGCTGGCCTGAGAGCGGGTGGGGGGGGGACTGGCGTGGCTTCCTGGTGCTCCGGGGGCCGCCCCTCTCCTCTGCGGCTTGTCCCAGAGTCCACCAGGCTGCCTCCTGCTTTCCCTGCAAGACTGCACCTCGCAGAGCCGGATGCAGGCCGGCCCCACCCTCGCCTCTGGCTCCAGGGCCCCCAGGGGAGGAGGGGCCGCAGCCTCACAGCCCGGGAGGCCCCAGGGTGCGCCAGGGCTGGCTCAAACCTGAGGGCAGCCCGCGGGCAGCCGGAACGCCCTCTCTCCAGCAGACCCCCAGGGACTGCCCAGGGTGCCCTGTGGGTGCTGGGCTGGGGCTGCTCTCCCTCCCCTTGCTCGCGGACCCATTCAGACCCTCACTGATGCAGCCCCCGGCTCTGTCCCCAGGCATCCAAGGGAGCATCTGGTGGGGGTTGTGCCCCAGCAGGTTGGGGGATGGGAGGCCATCAGGCAGAGGCTCCTGCTTCCGTTCTGAAGGCTGGGGTGGGGAGGGGGCCTGGCGAGGTGCGGGACCCGCCTGGGGGAGGGGTTGTGTGTGTCCTGCAGACAGGAGGCTCAGGATGGCCCCGCAGAGTGGAGCCACGTGGCAAGGTGGCTTCCGTGGGAAGGGAATGTCACCGCCTCTGTCAGCCGAAACGACACTTGCCAGACGCTTCTCTACAAACTGCTTTAAAAAAGGCACAGCTCTGAAATCCTTGGAGAGCGTGCTGTCCGTGCCGACTGGCGCTGGAGATGAAGCGATTGGGGCCGAGCGGCTGAGTGGCGGGGCCGAGCGGCTGAGTGGCAGCGCCCCGCTCAGGTGAGCGCCGCTTCCCAGAATAGCCGCGGCCGCGTATCTGCGCATCTGGCCGCTCTGTGCACGGCGAGCCTCGGGCTAGTTACAAATTAGGAGCGAGCTGCTCTCCGCCCGTTTTCAAGTAAAACGTACAGGGCTTGAAATCACTGGCCTTGGCGTTTCCGCACTTAGCCTGGGCTCGCTGTGGAGACCATGTGCAAAGCGGCCCAGCCGGGGACGCTGATTCGGTAGCACGGGTCGGAGGGGTTCAGGGCTATCGAGCGACGTGGGAGAGGTCAGAAGAGACATGGGGCTCCTGGTTGAGCACAGACGCTAGAGACGCGGCGGCGGGAGCCTCTGGCTGCGGGCACCCCTCCCCGGCTCGCCGAAGCCCGCAGGGCACCCTGGGGGGTTCTGTTTGTTTGCCGCTGTCCCAGTTGTTTTCTGTGTTACTGTTGGGTTCTACATGCTGGTTCCCTTTTGACATAGGGGTTTCATCTTTAAAAAATATTTAAGCCGGGTGTAATACGTGTAAGTGTTTGTTTTATAGAGTGTCTCGTTCTGCGGGAAGCAGGCCGGGGATAAATCGCAAACAGATCAATGTGGAGCATCATCTGGTAGATTTAGTCTCTGGCCCCGCTGCCGTGGGAGACAGAGGTGTAATAACCCGTGGCTGCTACATTTGTTAAACTGATAAAAATCCTTTATAAAGTTTAAAATTGCCTGCGGTTTAATTATGTGGCCAAGATCACCAATTATTCTGTATTGTGTAATTAACACAATATTAATTTCTCACCCACCAATATGTCTGAAAAAAGGAACTTCGAGCATCAGCATATGGAAAGGATCAGTAGCGTGTTGTTATGAAATGCCCGGGTCACGTTCTTGTTCTCTCCGCTCACCCGTGCAGCCCCACTGCAGTCCTCACTCGTTCTGAAAGCAGGGACGACCCCATGGCTGTCCCCAGCAGACTGGTCTGAGGGAGGAGGTCCCTGACCTGGGGCTCTTACCGCCCTTGGCATTGGACAGGTTTTCCGTCCTGCGGGTGCTGGCTTCCTGTAGGTGAAAAGGACGAGCAGGAAACCCAGGGAATGAAATGTTGAACGAGTCAGGCACCCCAGGGAGGCAGGGAAACTAAATCAGCCGGCGGTGGGGACCTTGTGTTCGGCAGGGCCAGTAAACAACCTTCCTGGTGACACGGCTCCCTCCATCACGCTGAAGGCCAAGCCTGCAGCAGGGGGCCGGGGGAGGGGTCTGTACGCCTCTCGCCTCTCACCGGACTGGGAAAGCATGGGAGAGCGTGGGAGAGCGGCCGAGGCACCCCCTTGCTCAGGGCCGGCCGCCCCTGTGGGCCCTTGAGCCCTGGGCACAGCCCCGCAGCGCACAACCCCTCCTCCGAAGCACCTTCAGGTTCACGTATGAGCCCGTGGTTGCACAAGCAAGCTCTCAGGTAGATTATGGTACCGCTCCATTTCACAGATGAGAAGACGGAGTCTGGGGGGATGTGATGTGAGCTTTGGCCTTGGAGGGCGCCAGCCGCCTGTGGTTTTGCCTGTAAAGGTTGGGCTGAGAAAAGAGGGTGTGCACCAAAGGTTTTCCTGTTCCGGTGTGGATGCGGCTCCTTTGGGCGGTGGGAGGTGTCCTAACCAGCAGGTGTGCACCCCGCCAGGTGTGTCAGGTGGCCTGCTGCGTCCAGCAGTGAGAGCCCCCGTGTGGCGGCTGAGGGGAGGGTGCCAATGCGGGCCAGAGCACAGACTCGAGTAACCCCCCCGCCTCCCCGTGACCCCCCCGCCTCCCCGTGACCCCCAGCCTCCCCGTGACCGCCTCCCCGTGACCCTCTGCCTCGCCTCCCGTGACCCCAGCCTCCCGTGACCCCCAGCCTCCCGTGACCCCCAGCCTCCCTTGTGATCCCCCAGCCTCCCGTGACCCCCCGCCTCCCGTGACCCTCTGCCTCCCGTGACCCCCCGCCTCCCGTGACCCCCCGCCTCCGTGACCCCGCCTCCCGTGACCCCAGCCTCCCCGTGACCCTCTGCCTCCCCGTGACCCTCTGCCTCCCTGTGACCCCCGCCTCCCGTGACCCCCAGCCTCCTTGTGATCCCCCAGCCTCCCCGTGACCCTCTGCCTCCCCGTGACCCTCTGCCTCCCGTGACCCCCCGCCTCCCGTGACCCCCAGCCTCCTTGTGATCCCCAGCCTCCCCTTGACCCCGCCTCCCGTGACCCCAGCCTCCCGTGACCCCTCCCCGTGACCCTCTGCCTCCCCGTGACCCTCTGCCTCCCGTGACCCCGCCTCCCCGTGACCAGCCTCACCCTGGCAACAGACCTCCCAGCGTCTTGACCCCCAGCGTGGTTTCTCACGCCAGCAGCAGGCAGCACGCGGTGCTGGCGCGGTGTCCGTGGCGAGGCCTGTTGAGAACCTCATTCCTGCCTCGGGTTTGGATCAGACCAGAGAGGGGGCCGTGGTGACGCACAGCGGCACCAGCTCCGTCCTCACCAAGGAGGGGAGCGTGTGCTCTGCACCCCGGGTGGTGTTGCCAAGGGTCCCGTGTCCTCACGCTTGCCCGGTCTGCCCCACGCCCCGCCGTCCTCTGCCCTGAGCTCGTCCCCAGCAGCTGGAGATGCGCATGAGATATCGGCCTCGCTGGGCAATTTGCACGGCCTTCCAGGGAGGGCATTAGCATATAAATAGCAGATGCAATGACGGCCATCACAGCTGAGCACGTTTAATTTTTAGTTTATAAGAGAGAATGGGGTTTTAAATGCATGGCCATCAAGCCGCTGAGAGACAAATGCAGGTTGGAGCTCACTTGTCTGACGAGGCCTTACATCATTTTTTTTTTTTAAAAAGGGAAACAGACACACATAAAACTGAACAAAAGTGATTTCTTGGGTGAAAAGTAATTGAGATTGCGCACCAAGTTAATTAGATCGCACAAAATTTATTTAACGGTCCCGGCTGCACCTCGGGCGCGTGTTTGGCGGGCAGACCATGCACAGAGCAACTCGCTCTTCCTGTCCCTCCTCAAATAATCAGTAACCCCGATACCCCCACTGCTGTACGCTGATTGCATTGTATATTTTAGCTCTTTTATTGCTTGTTTAATTATGATCGCAGAGGCTCATTTTTCTAAATCCTTTTAACTGTGGGTGCGAATCCATTTGTGTAAGGCCCACAGCAGGCCCGTGGCCCTCCTCTGCGCCTCCCCGTGGCTGCGGGCAGGCCGTGCCCAGGAAGTGTTCGTCTCCCTGTCCCTTGGGTCTGGCCTCTCCCCCAGGGCGACCCAGTGCGGGAGGTGTCCCAGGGGCCCCAGGGCTCTGTCCGTCTGCCCAGGGACTCCCCGTTAGGGAAGTGGGGGGGCACCAGGGTTGGTTTCTCAAGAGTGTTCGTGGGGTGTATGGCAACAGGGAAACTCAGCTCCTGGCAAACAAATAGCTTAGGCACTGACTCCGTTTTGAGGGCCACCCACTTTTGTCCGGATGCCCCCTTAGGGCACGACCCCCTTTCCGCGACCTCCTGTCGGGCGCCCCTACTTCGCCTCCTGCCCCCAGTGTCTCCCCTTGCCTCACTCAGTGCTGGTTTCTTACCAGTCTGTAACCTTTGACTTTGAGGGGAGGTCCCGTTCCTGGACTGGCTCCCATGGGCTCCTTCCTGCCATCCTCAGGCTCCCCAGGCCGTGCCGCTTTGCCCACCTCCAGGAGAGGGCTGCCTGGTGGCAGCGTTCTGCTCTCCGAACAGGCGCTTGAGCGAGGCCCCTGGGCAGGTCACACAGGTGTGCCCGCTCTGCGGAGACTCTTCTAGACACGGAGCTCCCTCCTTCTCTGGACACCGGATGTCACTGCCCTTTCCCGATGTGCTCAGGGTCCGACATGCAGGGTCACTTTGCGCCCCGGGGGTTTCAGACGCCAGAGGGAATTCACAAACCCAGAGAAAGTGGAAGCGTTGGAGCCCAGCTTCGGTGTTGACGGCCAAGTCCTCGTCTGGCTCTGTGTCGCTGGCGAGAGTGGGCCACCCGCCGCCAGCACGCTGGAGTGGGGGTCCTGCCTTCTGCCCGGGGACCCGGCTGTGCGGAGCCAAGGGAGGCAGCCCCTACAGGCCCCCCCTTGACCCCCCGGTGTCTCCCCCAGGAGGGATGTGCCGCCCGGCGCGGCCTGGTCAGCGCTCACGTGAGAACAAAGCCAGGGCTCCGTCCTTCTGTGCAGGGACGAACAACTTTAACTGGGGAGAAAGAAGGTATAATTCCTAATAGTTAGCTGAGCAGCTAAATATTTTTTAGGAAATGAAAATTTAATAAAAGTCCCTGGTGAAATTCAAGGGTGTGAGCAATAAGCATAATATTTTATGAAAATGACCCCCATATTTAAAATCTGGCGTATGTGTTATGCATTGTAGCACCCAGTCCACATCTACCTTTTAGAAAATTAAAACACATAAATTCTGTTTAGTGTTTGATACGCGCTGCACTAGCCGGGAACCGTAATGCCCTAAAACCTTGGGCTGCTTTCCACCTTTCATAAATTCCTGGGTAGATTCTATACAAAAATAATTTTCAGGTCCGCGGCTCATTGTTATTCAAACGTGATTGATCGTCGTCATTTGCCCAGCTCGGGAGTTAAGTGCCCCTGTCATTTCCAAAGAGCATAATTGGGACGTTTCACAGGTCAGTGGTGGAGACAGGCTTCCCTTTTGATCAGTGTTAGACTGATAACAAAAATTACAGTTTCCAGTGATTAATGCCTCCCGTGCTTCCCAGATGCACAGCCGTGGGTTGTACCTAAACAAAGTGCATTTGCATCTGATTATGCTCTCCGGGCACTGGCTCCTGCACGGGCGTCCCGGGCCCGCAGGTGTGGCTGGGCTGGGGCCGCGAGGCCCGGCTATGCAGGCGGGCTTTGGCGGCGTCTGTGTGGGGCGAGCACGCGGCCTCCTGCCCTGCGGGTCACCCAGGCTCTCTGTCCCCCGGTCAGGCCTCTGCTGGGCCTCGAGGTGTGCGGTTGAGAGAGGTTTCAGCGGTGAAGGCGTGTGTCACAGGGGTGTTCTTCCCAGGCTGCTGCTTCCGGCCTTCGGAGGCCCAGCAGTCAGCATTCGTGTGACGCGGGGGCTCCATTCTGGAAGTCTCCTCCACTCGGAGCTTGGACTGAAATCGGCTGTGGCCGTGGTGCAGGGTGTGGCCCCCAAGTGTTCTAGGCTGGACTGGCCGCCTTCCTTCTGGGGTCTTCTCCCCCCCCCCGCGCCCCCGCATCCTGCCCTAGGGCCGGGGGGGGTCCCTGAAAACAGGGTGAGGAGGGGACTGCACAGGGCCAGCCGCAGCAGCCCCCCCTTCCCTCCCCCGCCCCCTGCTCTGCCGAGGGGCTGCTGCTCCCCCTGGGCCTGGTGCTGCAGCTGGCGGGGGGTGCACAGGATCCCGGCATCCTGGGAGAGGAGGAGCCCCTTCGCGCAGGCTGGGGTGTGCGGACTCTGTCATGAGTCGTTCTTTTTTTTTTTTTTTTTTTAATATTTTTTATTTATTTCTAGGAGAGAGAGAGACAGCGTGAGCAGGGGAGGGTCAGAGAGAGAGGGAGTCACAGACTGAAACAGGCTCCAGGCTCTGAGCTGGCAGTCAGCACAGAGCCCGACGCGGGGCTCGAGCCCACGAACCACGAGATCATGACCTGAGCGAAAGTCGGACGCTTCACCGACTAAGCCACCCGGGTGCCCCAGTCATGAGTCATTCTTAAGGACAGGCTACTGCAGCAGCTCCCCCCACCCCCGGAGCTGCCCTGAGAGCGGCCGTTGTCTCTCTGGCCTGGCTTGAGCTGGACACCACCCTCGGCTCAGCCCGCAGCGGGGGGCGGCCTGCCTCTCGCCGGCTGAGAAGTGTCTCACGGGGCCTTGGGAGCATGTCCTCTCCATGAGGCCTCGAAACTTTGCTGCTTTCACACACTTCAAAGGAACCAGGTAGTGGGTTGGCTTTAAGTGTGGCTGGACGTGGACCCCGGGTGGCCAGCCAGTGGAGGAGCCACGGAGCTGGCGTGAGCTTGGGACCAGGCCTGGAGCTAGGTCTCCACAGAGGCGGGGCGAGGAGCCTCCGGGCCCTTCTTACATGCGGGTCTGGGGGGTGTCCCTGCAGATGGCAGCCCCAGCGGACGACGACGACGACGACGACGACTTCATAGAGGTCCCGGAGAAGGAGGGCTACGAAGCCTGCGTGCCCGACCACCTGCGGCCCGAGTGTGGTGAGCGCGGCCGGCTGGGTGGGGTCCGTCATGACCTGTGTCTGGGGTCCGAAGCCCCCCGATTAGGGGACCCAGCCCTGCTGTGCGCTGCCTGGTGACAGTGCAGATCCATCACCGAAAAGCATGCTGGCCTCCCCTCACGCCCAGGCCTGCCCCGCACCGGGCTCCCGCCGTCCCCGAGTCGGGCAGGCCCCACCGTCCGTTCTGTGGGCACAGGCTGGCTCCTCGCGAGGGGCGTCCCTGCTGGGGCACACGCGTGCGGGGAGGGGGCGGGCACCCCCCAGGGCGGAGAGCGAGCACACGCGGATCCCACCCGGTGCACAGTGTTTTGGGTGTGCGACTCGGTCCCTGCTTGGGGCAGGGGGGCCGGGCGGCGAGACTGCTGCAGCCTCCTCCCGGTCCCCGTGTGGCAGGGCCCCCCTCCTCCCGGTCCCCGTGTGGCAGGGCCCCCCGCCCCGGTCCCCGTGTGGCAGGGCCCCCCGGTCCCGTCCCCCCCTCCCCCCCGTGTGGCAGGGCCCCCTCCTCCCTCCCCGGTCCCCGTGTGGCAGGCCCCCTCCTCCTCCCCGTGCAGGGGCCCTCCCCCGGTCCGTGGAGGGCCCCCGTGTGGCAGGGCCCCCCTCCTCCGGTCCCCGTGTGGCAGGGCCCCCCTCCTCCCGGTCCCGTGTGGCAGGGCCCCCTCCTCCCGGTCCCCGTGTGGCAGGGCCCCCCCTCCCCGGTCCCCGTGTGGGGCCCCTCCCGGTCCCGTGTGGCAGGGCCCCCTCCTCCCGGTCCCCAGGTCCCCGTGTGCAGGCCCCCCGGTCCCCGTGTGGCAGGGCCCCCCTCCTCCCCGGTCCCCCGTGTGGCAGGGCCCCCTCCTCCCGGTCCCCGTGTGGCAGGGCCCCCTCGGTCCCCGTGGCAGGTCCCTGTGGCAGGGCCCCCCTCCCCGGTCCCCCATGTGGCAGGGCCCCCCTCCTCCCGGTCCCCGTGTGGCAGGGCCCCCCTCTCCCGGTCCCCATGTGGCAGGGCCCCCCTCCCCCGGTCCGTGTGGCAGGGCCTCCCGGTCCCCGTGTGGCAGGGCCCCCTCCCCGGTCCCCGTGTGGCAGGGCCCCCCCCTCCCGGTCCCCGTGGCAGGGCCCCCCTCCTCCCCGGTCCCCGTGTGGCAGGGGCCCCCTCCTCGGTCCCCGTGTGGCAGGGGCCCCTCCTCCCCGGTCCCTCGTGGTCCCAGGGCCCTCTCCCGGTCCCGTGTGGCAGGGCCCCTCCTCCCTCCCCAGGGCCCCCTCCTCCTCCCCGTGTGGCAGGGCCCCCTCCCGGTCCCCGTGGCCCCCCTCCTCCCCGGTCCCCGTGTGGCAGGGGCCCCCTCCTCCGGTCCCCGCGTGGCAGGGCCCCCTCCCCGTCCCCATGTGGCAGGGCCCCACCCTCCTCCCCGTCCCCGTGTGGCAGGGCCCCCTCCCCGGTCCCCATGTGGCAGGGCCCCCACCCTCCTCCCCGGTCCCCTGCGGGGCCCCCTCCTCCCCGGTCCCCGTGTGGCAGGGCCCCCCTCTCCTCCCCGGTCCCCATGGACGTGTGGCTGCCGCGTGGCAGAGCAAGGTTGCTCCCAGGAAGTGCAGCCTGGTGGCTCCCTGCCAGCACCACAGGGCGCCGGCCCTCGTGAGGAACCACGTAACAGGATCCGTGCTGGTGCTCGGTGGCCAGTCGTGGGGGGACCACAGCTGTGGCCTGCCGCTCCCACCGGCCAGCTGGTGACCCTCCCTGGAGCCCTGCTGACCACGGGTGCGGTGGGGACTGGGTGCCCCGGTGCCGCTCACAGGACACTCGACGGGACTGTGCCCCGGCCCTGAGCCCTCAGGCCAGCTCCCAGGCCCCCCGGTGATAAGCTGTTCCCACTGAGGTATCTCTGATCCAGAAAAGTCTGCAGACCTAGAGTGTGCGGCTCCTCCCCTGAGCGCTGCGGGGTTTGCCCTGCCGGAGCAGCTAAGTTGGTGACCCTCCCCGGTGTCCGTCACGTGACACCCGCTTCCTCGGGAGGCCAGCGGGCCCCCCCTTCTCTGTGGAAGGCTTGCGACATTCCGTCTGTCACCTGGACGGTAACACTGGTGTGACGTGGGCCGGGCCAGGTGCTGTCCGTCTGGGTTTGCTGAACTGAGTCCCTTCCCAGGCAGGCTGCGCGGGGCCTGGCCAGCAAAGGACCAGGGCCCTAGGGGGCGAGGCCAGGGGGTCCCGGGGCCAGTGAGGGTCCGGGGGAGCTTGGGGCTGGAGAGCGGGGGCGCTCGTGACCCAGGGTCAACTGCACCCCCGAGACGGCTGTGTCCCCGGGCGGCCCCCACCCCCAGTCACACCGGGAGCCCTCGTGGGCCGCCAGGGCCCTGGAGGTTCCCAGACAGGAGAGTGCCCGGGCCAGGCAGTTCATAACTCTACTTCATATTCCGTCACTGTTTTTTCAATTAAACGCAGGTGAGCCCTGCAGTAGATTCGTCTAAATCCACACGGCTGAGGAAGCCGGTGCTTTTTCTTTCTCATTTCTTTCTCTGAATTTTCACCGAGGGGCTTTTATCTTCCCCTTAATCCTACCATTTCTGTCAGGACATAATCTCTTTCTCAAATTTACATTTTAATTACAAGGCCAGCTGAACTAGGTAAAATCAATAATGTCAAGCTCAGCGGCCTAACTCCGCGCGAAGCCGCAGCCTCTCCATTTCCTGCTATCGATTCATCTCTCCCGCCCTGTCCGCCTTAGCGCTTCAGGCAAATGGGTGCCACTCGGGCAATTTAAACAAAAAAGGGGCTTTGGGCATTTTTATGATTCTTTCTAAAAGCAGCCTTGGGAGTAAATGTGAGCCAAGGCCCTGTACTGGAGCCGCGGCTGGGCTGGGCGGGCGCCCCCGGGAGGCGGGCGGCCGCGGCCTCTCCCCCCCAACCCCCATGGGCGCTCCCGGGCCTGCAGGGTGCCGCCTGCTTTTTGGGGTTTTACTTTGAAAGTATGTCAGCGAGATTGATTTTCTACAACAATGTGAAAGTGGTAGTGTTTTTTTTCGTGCCCTGAGTATTTACTCCGCTTTAACACGCTTACCCATCTTTTTAATGGTTTAAAACAACAAATCAATGAAAAATATATTTCATTCTTGTAACTCTTAGGAACTCTCATATCGACCCTTGGGCTGTGACTGTATCCATCTAAATGCCACAGTGCCCACTTCTCAGTCTCGCCCCTCCCATCGGGCGCATGCGTGTGGCTTGCTCGCCAGGCTGACGGCGACACGCTCAGTGGCCGTTAGCGATACACCTTGTCAGCATCCTGCGTCGGGGTGCTGGGGGGCTTTGGGGAGCTGGACTAGGGCATTGTGGTGGTGATGGAGCCTGGTCAGGGTCCCCAGCCTGGGAGCGCCTGTCCCGCCCGAGCAGCTCTGTCCTCTGCTCTCAGCCACGGGAGCCCAAGAACGGGCAGCGGGTGGGCTTGCCGGTCGTGTGGAGCAGGTGTGGGCAGGGGTCCCTGTGAAGGGCCTGTGGCCTCCACGGCCCCTGAGAAACCGGCCGCGTGTGCCGAGAAACTGCACAGCAAGGGGCCTGTCTGCTGACGCCCACGGAGCTGCAGGGGGCTGTCGAGTCCGGCTGAGCCTGCTGCAGAGCCCACGGCCACCTGGGCGGGCACGGCCCCTCCCGGTGGCGCTGGCCCACGAGGCCCTTCCTGGCGCCTTCCCCAGGCCCTGGCTCCCTGGTGTCCGTCCTCCATGCCTTCGCTTCCCTTCTGATTTTGTCTCTTAAGTCCGTATTCATGAGTCCGTGTGTGTTGGGGGAGCAGCGCAGTGGTGTGTTCAGGGCTGTCTACACCGCCAGTCTGTGCTCAAGAAGTGTGTGTAGACGGGTGTGCATGCGTGTGCACAAAATACCTCATATCTGTGTCAGTTTCTGATGTCTGGGGTCTCTGTTGCCCTTTGCACGTTTTTTTTTTTTTTAAGTAATTTCTGTGTTCAACATGAGTCTTGAACTCACAGCCCTGAGGTCGAGTCATATGCTCTACCTACTGATCCAGGCCGACCCACCTCACCTTTTTTTTAATACGTCTCTAGTTTTATAGTTTTTTCAAATGTTTATTTTTGGGAGAGAGGGAGTCACAGACTGAAACAGACTCCAGGCTCTGAGCTGGCAGTCAGCACAGAGCCCGACGCGGGGCTCGAACCCACGAACCGCGAGATCGTGACCTGAGCCGAAGTCGGACGCTCAGCTGACTGAGCCGTCCAGGCCCCCTGCACACCCTGACAGCGCCGTGCCCCAGGAACGTGGCCTGAGGACGCTGCTCCTGTCCGGGGACCATGTGCCTGGAAGAGCTTCTCAGACACACTGTCCCACGAGTCGTGAGTTTGGCCTTTTTGATCTGTCCTGTGAGGGTCGACAAGGCCCTCAGGGCGTCTGGTTGTCAGCGGCCCGCAAGCCCGGGGCCTCCTGCGGAGTGGGGCCCCCTCGCGCCCTCCTTCCCGCGCCCTGATGGCCGCGTGCGTCGGGCGCACCAGTCGGCCTCTTCACTGACTTTACTCCGTGTCGGGAGTTGTTCCTGCTTCGCCACCTGCACCTGCGCTTGATCTCCGGCTTCTGTGGTTCCCTTTTTTCCACCTTTTATTAGGACGATGCTTCTTCTAGTCTGATAAGCATTTATTAAATATTAACAAAATAGCACGGTAATTTTTCCGAGGGTGGTCCTCTGCCTGCGCACCACCCTTGTCACCGCTCACGGACGTCTGTCCTGACCCCCACTCCCCGGGCCAGCCCTGAGGTCCCCGAGGCTTGTACAGAGCCGCTCTCCCCACCCCGCCCGGGGCCCCTCCCCTCCCCTCTGCTCCCAGGACGAATGGCTGCTGCCTCCTAGAGTGTTTTCGAAGCAGACCTTCCTGTGCTCCTGGAAGGGGTGTGGCGTTGCGAGGCGGCCCCTCGTGTGAGCGTATCTCCCTCAGTCTCTGAGGCCTCGCACGCGCCGTCTGTCGTCGTGACAGTGCTGACGTCCGTGGGGAGCTTAGGTCTCTCCAGCACCCGCCTTCGGAAGTTTTCTGGGTCTTACCATCCCTGACGTCCTTGGAGCTGTAACTCCAGCAGCTGAGGCTTCTCCTCTCCTTCTCGATGCCCTACAGCCTTTTTGGTTTTTCCCACATTTTCTAGCAAAATACGGTTGCTTATTTTTTCAAGGGCTTCTCGTCCTCCAGTTATTTTCCCGTCCTCCTCTCCCCTCCTGGGAACGCCGGCTCCGTGCCCGCCTGCTGCCTGGGGGTGCCCTTCGCCCGTGCGCGTGGCCCGGCGCTCGGCCCCTGAGGCCAGTGCAGCCTGCTCCTCCTCTCGGCCCCTGCCTGGGAGCCGCCTCTCAGCTCCTTCCCTTCCTCTCCTGGCAGCTGGCCGTCCTCACGGGGTGAGCCGTGCTCCGCCCGCAGGCCCTCGGCAGGGGGAGTGCTCAGTCCAGGCCCAGGGGCTCCCACAGTGACTTTGGGGAGGGGCGCTGTCCTCAAGGCAGAACGCCCCGGTGCCTCCTACGCAGCCCTGGGACGCCAGCTTGCACGGTGACCGGGGAGTGTGGCCTCCGCACCCAGCGGAGACGGCGGCAGAGGCCGGAGCGGGCCCCGTAACGTTGGGGAGCCCGCTTCCACCCTGCCCCGGGGGCCTGGGGGTGGACGCCGGCCTGCGGAGGCGGGCGGCCCGGCGGCCTCTTTCCCGCCCGCGTCCTGTCGAGGGGTTGGGAGGCGCCAGCGCGGTGGCCTCACCTGGCTGCCGGCAGAGCGGGCGCCCCGTGGACGGCGGCTGTGGGCGGTTGGAGGGTTCGGCGCCAACACGTCAGTCACTGGCGTGCCGTCACCGTGACACGGGGCACGGCGGCCCTGGGGGTGTGTCCGGGGCCACGGGAACTGGGGTGGGGACGACACCTGTCTGTTCCAGGGCTGGAGACAGGCCCCCCCGCACGGGGCTCGCAGGCCCGGAAGAGGACGCGGAGGGATGAGGAGGCACAGGACCCCACCTGTGCTGCCGCCCAGCTGCACTCGCTGCACCGACGCTGGCCCCTGCCCCCGAGCCCCAGGTGACCTCCGGGTGCCCTGCGTCTGCCCAGACCAGCTCCCCAGGGACAGCTGGGGCCTGACGCTGGGCTCCCCCCAGGCCCTGGAGCCCAAGCCCGAGTGTGTCCGTGCCTGGGGGGAGTGGAGGACCCGATGGAGAGCCGGATGGCTGTGGTCGGCCCCGGGTGTGCCCAGTCAGTGTGTCCTGTTCTCGTGGCCTCTCCAGGGCACCTGTGGGACCAGAGGAGGCTGGGAAGCTGGCCGCAGAGCGGGCCCGGGCTCCTGTCGTGCCCTTTGGGGTAGACCTGTGCTACTGGGGCCAGGAGCAGCCGCCGGCGGGCAAGATTCTCAAGTGAGTGAGCATGTGCGTGGTGCCCGCAGGCGCCCACCGTCTGCCTGGCCCTGCGGTCGCTATGGGTGCCGGGAGGGCGTGGGGATGGCCACCACGCGCAGGCTCCAGGGGGCGCGGGTACGCGGAGGCCACAGAGCCGTGCGCAGTGGGTGTCTGCACTCGGTCTCAAGTGCCCATTGCTGGCCCCCCCGCGTGGTCTGGCGTCACCCATGGCGTGAGGGATGGGCCACGGGTCCTTCCTGACCTCTTGTGCCCCTTGTCCGGGCCACCCCACCCCCGGCCTGGAGCTCTGACTCCGACCCACACAGGCTAGGCCTGGGGCTCTGCCGGGAGTTTCTGGGAAGCTGCCCCCTGGCTGTGCTGGCTCCACTTTCCTTCTGTGGGGCCACAGGCAGGAAGCGGCACGGTCACATGCACACGTCCCCCAGGAGAGTCCCCACGCCACTGCCTCCGGGCAGGGCTCGCCCGTGAGGTCTCTGCTCTGCTGGGCCGCTGGCCTTCGGGTTGAGGCACCTGTGACCGGGTCCCGGAGCCTCTGCGCCGTGCCTTCCTCTGGCTGCCCGGCCCAGGCCTTGCTGGCCGCGCTGTCTGGCGGCCTCCCCGCAGCAGCGCTGAGAGTCTGGTATTGCAGGCGTGAGTCCGAGCACCGCTTCTGGAAGCCCAGCGAGGTGGACGCAGAAGTGGAGAGCGCCGACGCCTCAGAGGCGCTGCAGAGTCGCTACATCACCTTCGCGGGGGAGTTTGAGCCCGTGCAGCACCGGTGCCGGGCCCCGAGGCCCGACGGCCGGCTCTGCGAGCGCCAGGACCGGCTGAAGGTGAGGCCGGGGCAGGGCCAGAGGCAGCACCGGGGCCCCCGCCTCCGCTGCCGTCCCAGGGAGAGCTTGCTGGTGGCCGGCCTGCGTCGCTCAGCAGGGAGTCGTGCCTGGGCCGGGACCTGGGGTGCCCTGCACTTGCTCAAGGCCACGTCTCCTGAGCCCACTCCGTACTGAGCCCCCTGGGCGGTCGGCAGTCTCCGGACCATGGGCCCTGGCCTCCCCGCTTGGCCACTAACCACCCCCCTCCCCGCACCCCCCCACCCCCCCCCTGCCTTCACAGATGTACCCTGAGGGCTCCTCCTTTTTGGGGCTTGCAAATGAAGGGGCAGCTCTGCCCGCCATCAGAACCGCTCTCCTTTGCCACAGTGTCCCTTCCACGGGAAGATCGTCCCGAGAGACGACGCAGGGCGGCCCCTCCGCCCGGAGGACAGGGCCTGGGAGCAGAGGCGGCAGCAGCGGGCCGGGCGCCCAGGTGGGCCTGAGGGCCGTGTGGGGAGGGCCGGGCCCCCGTGGGGTCAGTGTGGCCACCTGCTGCCTCCAGCGGGGTTGTAGCTTGCGGCAGGGAAGCAGCGACATGGGGGTGGTGCTTCTTGTGGCTGCCACCGGGACGCGTGGACGCAGTCGGCCGGAGAGCGCCCTGTTCTTGGTCAGTCGTCCGGCTTTTGGGTTCAGAGTCACATGTTTAAGGAGATGAAGGATGGAGGCAAGAAGAGTTAATTGTCTGAAGCCCGGGATCTAGAGAGGAGAGCAGCTTGCTTCCTGCAGACACACATGCCCATGTGTCCCCGTGCCCGTGTCCCCGTGCCCACCTGTCCCCGTACCCGTGTCCCCGTGCCCACCTGTCCCCGTGCCCACCTGTCCCCGTACCCGTGTCCCTGTACCCGTGTCCCCGTGCCCACCTGTCCCCGCACTGTCCCCGTGCCTACCCCCCGTGCCCACCTGTCCCCGCCCCGTGTCCCCGTGCTCCACCCTGTGTCCCGTGTCCCCGTGCCCACCTAGTCCCCGTGCCCACCTGTCCCACCTGCCCGTGTCCGTGCCCACCTGTCCCCGTGCCCACCTGTCCCCGTGCCCACCTGTCCCTGTGTCTACTGTCCCTGTGGGCAATCCCTGTACCCGTGTCCCCGTGCCCACCTGTCCCGCACCCGTGTCCCCGTGCCCACCTGTCCCCGTGCCCACCTGCCCCCCCCTCGTGCCGTCCCGTCCCCGTGCCCCTGTCCCCGCACCCGTGCCCCGTCCCGTGCCCCCTGCGGCCCAACCTGTCCCCACTCCGTGTCCCCGCCCACCTGTCCCCACGTGTCTACCTGTCCCCGTGCCCGTGTCCCCGTGCCCACCTGTCCTTCGCAATCTGTCCCGTGTCCCCGTCCCCGTGCCCACCTGTCCGTACCCACCTGTCCCCGCCCACCTGTCCCCGTACCCACTGTCCCGTGCCCACCTGTCCCACGTACCCGTGTCCCCGTGCCCACCCACCCCGTGTCCCCACCTGCCCACCTGTCCTCCCCCCCGTGCCCACCTGTCCCCGTGTCCCCGTGCCCACCTGTCCCCGTGCCCGTGTGTCCCTCGTGTCCCCGTGCCCACCTGTCCACCGTCCCCGTGTCCCTGTCCCCGTCCCGTGCCCACCTGTCCCACTGTCCCCGTGCCCACCCCCCGTGTGTCCCCGTGGTCCCCCGCCCGTGTCCCCGCGCCCACCTGTGCACCCGTGTCCCCCGTGCCCACCTGTCCCCGTGCCCACCTGTCCCCGTGCACTGTCCCCGTGGTCCCCGTGCCCACCTGTCCCCTGTACCCGTGTCCCTGTACCCGTGTCCCCGTGCCCACCCCCTGTCCCCGTGTCCCTGTACCCGTGTCCCCGTGTCCCTCCCCGCAGACCCGTGTCCACCCCACCTGTCCCCGTGCCCACCTGTCCCCGCACCCGTGTCCCCGTCCCACCTGTCCCCTGTGTCCCACCGTGCCCACCTGTCCCCGTACCCACCTGTCCCACCTGTCCCCGTACCCACCTGTCCCCTCGCACTGTCCCCGCACTCCACCTGTCCCCGTGCCCACCTGTCCCCGCACCCGTACCTGTCCCGTGCCCACCTGTCCCCGCACCCGTGCCCCGTCCCCGTACCCACCTGTCCCGTGCCCACCTGTCCCCGCATACCGTGTCCCCGTGCCCACCTGTCCCCGTGCCCACCTGTCCCGCACTGTCCCCCCACCCACCTGTCCCCGTGCCCACCTGTCCCCGGTAATCCGTGCCCACCTGTCCCCATGTCCCCATACTCCACCTGTCCCCGTACCCGTCCCCGTGCCCACCTGTCCCCGTGCCCACCTGTCCCGTACCCGTGTCCCCGTCCCCGTGCCCACCCCCGCACCCACCTCCCCACCTGTCCCCATGCCCACCTGTCCCCCCACCTGTCCCTGTGTGTCCCCCACCCACCTGTCCCCGTACCCCCCTTGTGTCCCCCCCGTACCCACCTGTCCCTGTGCCCACCTGTCCCCGTACCCGTGTCCCCATGCCCACGTGTCCCCGTGCCTCCACGTGTCCCCCTCGTGCCCACCCTGTCCATGTCCCCGCGTGCCCACGTGTCCCTGTGCCTGTGTCCCTGTGCCCACCTGTCCCCGTCCCCGTGCCCACGTGTCCCCGTGCCCACCTGTCCCGTCCCCGTGTCCCACCCCATGCCACCTCTCCGTGCCCCCTCTCCGTGTCCCCGTGCCCACCTGTCCCACCTGTCCCTGTCCCCGTGTCCCCATGCCCGTGTCCCCTCTGCGGACCTTGTGCTGGCTGCCACGCCACACAACCACTCTCTGCAGCAGGGTGAGCTGCGAGCACGTGCAGATAATGTGCGTCTGGAGTGTCTAGGGAGGCGAGTGGGTCCCAGGCAGGCCCCAGCTCTCAGGCCTCAGGGGAGCTCTGTCTCCACAGAGGCTCCTTCGGGATCCTGGCCCATGGGCTGGATTCAGAACAGTGGACTTGAGCCCCGTAAGCACTGTTTCCGGGACAACCCAGGGACCTTGTCACCCCCCGTGCCGGGCATGCGCCGCCTGCTGGCTGCCGCCTGGCTTCCCAGGGCCCCTGAAGAGCAGGGCCAGGGTGTGTCACTGGAAGTGGCCGTCACTGGGCAGCACGTGGGCCCCTGATCTATGTTTCTCAGGTTTGTCCAGCCCGGGTCAGGGACTGGGGCCCCTGACAGCCTCGGGCTCTCGCTCTCCTGAGAAAGCCACGCCGCAGACCCGGAGCCCCGATGCAGGGCAGGCGCCCTGAGTTTGCCGTCATTAGTGCAGTCTCTCCCTTCGACAAACGTCAGGTTTCAGGCTGACACCCGGGGCAGCAGACGGCGGCAGGGAGGGGCCCCTGACCTGCTAATCCGCAGGGCGAGGCCTTCCCCGGTGGCTCACGCTCACCAGCAAATTAAGTGCCTATTTTTTGTGTCAGCCCTGAGACTATCTGGTTTTGCAGCCCTTGGTGGCTTGTTAACAACAGGTATCGGGGCTGCGGCCGCGGGCCGGCGCCGGCCAGTCAGATGTGAAATAGCATCGCTTTACTAACTACAGTATTGATCCCCGCCTCCCTTGCACGCGGGGCAATTTTCTTTTCCCTGGCGCTAACCTTGGTGACAATACGCGCTGAGCTCCAGGGCCCGTCAGCGCACAGGAAGGCCGCGCGGCCCGGGCGTCTATTGATTTTCTTCAAAGGCTTTTAAATTGGTCCTTCATTTTACTGAGATGCTCATTCCGTCTCTGCCGGGCGCCAGCATTTTCCCGTTGTGTTTAAACAATTGCTCCATTCACTGGGCTCCTAAACTGTGGTGCCTTCTTATTACAAGAGATAAACTGTTTAGACAGTTTTCCTTAATCTCGGATTAATCGTTCCTGAATCTGAATTGTGCGGCCCTGTATTCCTTCACTTCAAAAAATCCACTTGGGGAGGCCTGGCCATCTGTCTGTCTGGGGCGCACAGCCCGCCCTCTGACCCAGCCCCGGGGGTTCCCGTGGGCTCTGTGGGCGCCACCACTGTGGGGGTGCCTGGCGCCTTTCTGCCAGCTGGGAGCGGCATCTCCAGGTCTGGGCACGGGAGGGGCACTGTGCTGTCCTGCCTCTGCCCGGGATCGCCTTCCTGCTATGGCCTGGCCGGATGGGCCAGAGGCCAGGAGCCCCCCCACTGGAGGACATGACGGCTGTCCCCAGTCCTGGCGGGCGAGCGCACTGACCTGGCCGCGTGCAGCTCGGGCCTGGTGAGGCCGGGCTCTGGGGGACCCTGGCCGCCACTGCCTGTGGGGCCTGGGCCTGGGCCTGGCAGAAGGCACGTGGCAGGAAACGCAGAGCAGTCTGGGTGAGCCGACCCCGGCGTTGCTGAAGCCCGCACCCTGTTCTCTTCAGACCCATTAAAGAGAAAGTTCTGCCTGCACGAAGACGGGCCTGACAGCCATGACGGGGCCCTGGCGGGGCACGGGCCAGCCGGAGGCCTCCCGGGAAGCAGCCTACAGCCGGCACGGCCCCAGCCCCCAGCCTCAGCTGCCCTCCCGCCTGAGGGGTCCGTGGAGGCAGCAGGAGAGGCTTCCGGGCCCTGTGCCAGCCCTTGTGGCCTCTGTGGGCACACGCGGTGGTGGGCGCTTGGTTGGGGTTCGGGCTTCTCCCAAGTCTTGGTTTCTCTGCAGACTGGCAAGACCCCGAGTTTATGAGAGACGTGGAGGCCGCCACGGGCGTAGACCTTGGCTCACCTGGGTCCAGCGGGAGAGGCAGAGGGCGGCGGCGGCGGCGGCGCGGTGGCCTCACCGACCTGAAGCAGCAGGCCGACACTTCCCGCGCCCGCATCGCAAAGAAGGTGTTTGCTAAGTAAGAGCTTTGAGCGGCTTCCCTGCCCCCCACCCTCTGGGTTTGGGGGTGCTGGGGGGTGACTGGACTCCAAGACTCTGGCAAAGCCTGGGGCCCCCGACTCCTGTCTACCACACGTTTCCCCTGTGACCGCCGGGCCCCTGGGTGGGACAGGAACTCCTACCAGCGGGGACGTGGGCAGGCCAGTCAGGAGCAGGGCCCGGAGCCGGTCGCCCTAAGGCTCACGGGCGAGTGCTTCCCGCGGTGGGGCCTCGCCGACTGCCCAGCACACCCTTGTGTCCCAGCAGTGGGTGGAGGCCCCAGTGG